>PVKM010008724.1:0-38264 GCA_004027735.1 Carollia perspicillata
TGCACCTCCCAGCAGGCCGAGCACTTAGCAGAGCCTAGCTCACTGCCAATTGCTAATAGCTTATACCTCAAGTATCAGCGAGTAAGGGTGAGCGTAAGATGGAGTCAGGTCTATGGAATGTTTTGAAAAGTGCTCTGCAAATATTATCTCCATAATCCAGTGCCGTATGTGCACGATCATTTCAGTGGAAAAACGATGTATCGCAATGGGTAGCTTTTGCCCAGCACGAAGTGTAAAGGAAGCTGGAGAGATCCTCGTGTCAGTGTCAGGGAAAGAATATTAAATTTCAGTTGAAGGTTTCCCTTATTTTTCACTCATTCTTCCAGCAAATGTTCATCTGCTCTTGGGAGACCATTGCTTTGGAGACTACTGCAGAGCTAAAATACAGGCAGTCCCTAGCCTGGCCTCCGTGCTACACAGCTAATGCACGTTATCTCATTTAATCCCACAACTGCGTGGAGAGGTTGGGTTTTACAGCTTTAAAAAAAAAATGAAACAGGCTCATAAAGATGAATTCACCCCCAGTCACTGGGCTGGGAAGGAAAGAGGCAACCCTGGGACCCAGTCTGCAGCCTCATACTCCCCACTGCACGTGCGGGAGCTCAGAGCAGCCTGGGCTCCGGGGCTGGGGTGCCAGGCTCATTGCTTTCTAATAGTGACTTTTGCGGGGTTTGCTGCCCTGCCTGACATGGTTGGTGGGTGGCCATTTCTCACTGTCAGTGCATGGGAAAGGAGGAAACGAGAACTAGATGGAGAAGTGGGGAGACCAGTTAACTTCAAGGGTAGTCCACTGAAAGGACCGATTAAAGGTTGTTAGCTTTGCCGTTTGCTGTGATGTTTGTTCTGATTTGCCTGTGGCCGCGGTGTTTCCCTTTAAAGTTGGGGAACCATGGAAACAGCAGGAGTCCGGTGCTGCAGGCGGTATGGTCCCATAGTTGCACAGCACGGCAGCCCTGCCGGGGAAAACTCAGCTCTCCCATCCGGGATTTCACGGCACCTGCCCGGAGAGGAAGTACCGAGCACGGAATGTGGAGTCCATGCCCTACGTGCCCGATCACAGGGTTGCTACGCAGTGGGACCGGCTCGGTGGGAACTGTGGGGGTGGCAGGTGTGCCTCAGGGCTGTGCCCCTTCGTGTCTCCCACAGACGGGGAAGCTGCAGCTCTACGACTTGGCCTCCGGAGCTCTGCTGGAGGCGGTGGACGCCCATGACGGGGCTCTGTGGTCCCTGTCTCTCTCCCCAGACCAGGTAACTAAGCCAGCGTGAAGATCTGGACTCCAGGCTCTGGCCACCTCTCCCCTTTCTTCTGGCAGGTTTTGCTGCTACCTAACAGTTTGCTTGGGGCTGCTTTAAAGGAAGCCTCGCTTTGTCTGTCCTGTCGGTCTCCAGTGCGTCGCCACATCACGGGCCACCCAGTGCAAACCGCTGCCCCTGAGAAACGAACCCTTGTCAGCTCCTCTGATCATCCTATATGTGACATCAGATCCCTTATCTTCACCATTTTTGCCAGTGGCTTGTAGTGCTCCTTAGAGGAACTATTTCCTTGGGCGACACAGTGCAGCGCGTGGAGTAGACCCTCTGCTCCCGTGAGTCCGTTCGTCTGCGACACGTGGGCGCACTGTGTTTCAGCAGGCAGTCAGCCCGACACGCCCCTCACTGCGCTTCCCTTCAGAGGGGTCGCCCCGGGACCGCCCTTGGCCCCGTAACGTTTTTTGAAACTACCTTAAGAGGTCGTTCATTGGAATATTCTCAAAGGTGGTGAACCTTCATTCATTGAAAGTAGACGTTACTTTTGGAGAAAAGCGGAGTCTGGAGTTTAGAGTGGGCGATGCCTTTGGGGTCAGAACAGAACATAAATAGTAATACCTTGCCTCTGTACAGTGGTCTATCTTTTCCAAAGTATTTTCACATCCCTCAGGAGGTCACTTATTATTTTTACAATGACTTTATAGCCTAGGTAGTCTATCACCATGGCAACAGTGAGGCTCGTTGTAAGGTCGTTTCCTGTGTCGCAGACTCCCGACATGGCAGGCAGACGGTAGATGCTTGAGTTCCGGTTTTCTGCCTCCAGCTTCTAGATAACTTGACACTCACACTACAGTGTGACGAGACTGACTAGAACAATTTAGACTCTCCAGTCTGGATATCCATCAGTCCGCTTTACCGCTGAGTGGCAAACTCTTTATACCTCTGCCCTCTTGGGTGGAGCAAACCATTCCCTCCCCCCGCAGCAAGTGTGCACTGGTTCGTTCTTCCTGACGCTGCATGAAAGTCTGGCTGGATCGTCATCATCTGTCGGCATTAGTGTCCACTAGGAGCTCCCAAATAAGGCCCCGGCGGCAGCTCCAAAAGAGAACGGGTTAGAAACCGCACTCTCCCTAACCTTTACCCCATGGCGTTACAGACAGATGGTCCTTTGTACTACTTTGATGCGCTTATTCGGATTTCTGACTAAAGTACTTTTCATTGAAGTGTCATTTGGTTTTCAGCGTGGCTTTGTGACAGGTGGTGCAGATAAAGCCGTCAAGTTCTGGGATTTCGAGTTGGTGAAAGATGAAAACAGTCCCCAGAAGAGGTGAGGAGACATTTTTACCGGAGTGAAGGTGGGACCCACTGCATGCCCTTCTGACTTGTCTGTTTCTGCTGAGCCCCAGAGAGCTTTCTGGAATTTCTGTCTGGGTGGTTTCTGTGATTCTAGACTCTCCGTGAAGCAAACCCGGACGCTGCAGCTGGACGAAGATGTCCTGTGTGTCCGCTTCGCTCCCGACCAGAAGCTGTTGGCCGTGTCTTTGCTCGACTGCACTGTGAAAGTCTTCTATGTTGACACCTTGAAGGTACAGTGGCCATGCCTGGGAGTATGTTCTCCCTTTCTGACTGACCTTGGGTGGAGGGTGTAAGGAAGTGGCCTTGACTGTGCCTAGCAGGATATATTTCTGAAAATTTGTATGTGATCAAAACAGCGTAGGTGCACTAGGGATGCTAGAGATTTAAAAGAATCCTTTGGTTTACAACTTCTGTTTAAAGCAAGTTACATTGCACATGGGCAGAAAATCCCATCAGAGCCAGAGGTTTTAAGAGCAGGGCTGGGTGTCGGGGTCAGTGGCTGTACACTCAGCGGTACGCAGGTTCGTTTGGGCTGCTCTACAAAGGCAGCTTCCTGGGCCCTGGCCCCAGAGTTGGTGGGACTGGACTGAACCCGGGAACCCTGTGAAGTCAGTGCCCCAGGGGCTTTTCGGCGGAGAGGTTGCAGAGCATCCCAGCTGTGTCCTGACGGGGGCAGAGGGCACCCGGGCCTCCCTGCCCCCTGGATCGGGGGCACGGGGTCTGTGTGACACACAAGTGCGGGCTGCCCTCAGTGTGTATGTGTGTGGGGGGGACGGGGGTTTCTTTGAAAATAAAGCAACCACGGCAGTGTGAGCATTGTATTTTATAGTGATGTTTTAGATTCACATGTAATAAAACCTGTGCCTACATTTTATACACAAACATGAATTACTTATGTTCTTTATCACTTTAACGTTTAGTTTTTCCTCTCGCTGTATGGACACAAACTGCCTGTCATATGCATGGACATCTCTTACGTAAGTAAAATTTTAATGGCATCTCAGTAACACATTGTTTTTCTAAAGCATTTTCTTAGCTCTTGGCTGGATATGTTCGTTTAAGAATTTTTCATTCTGTTGTATATCTTTCTCCGCCCCCCAAAATGAAAATATTATAATCATACTTGTTATATGTTACTTTAATGCTTTCAGAATATTTTCACAAATACCTGAATTAATCCTTGTAACAAGCTCCCTGTTGCAGATTCCCCAAATAGTATTTTGTCTAAAATGCTAAAATTGAGAGTATCCTAAAACATAAAGACTTTAAAAAGGCAGCCCCCTTTGCTTTGAAGGAATGTGAGGAAGCTTTCTATTTGGTCATCTAGGGTATTTTGCACTAGGTAAACTTTTAGTCTCTCGACCGGAATCGTAGTCTGGCTATGATTGGGGGTGGCAAATATATATTTAAACACTGTCTGGTCAGTGCATGAACAGAGTAAGCTGGTGTTAAAAATACTTCCAATTTCCTTACGTTCACAAGCATTTAAACGAGGCACTGAAATAAGAACAGGAAGAGAAATAGTGCTGGGACAGCGTGGGCTGAAAGGCTAGATCCTAACACTGTAGTAGGTTCTTCCCCAGCCTCTTTCTTTCCTTCTCTTTCCCTCTTCCTCTCTCCCTCCAAATCCTGCGGCTGAGACTCTTTTTCCTACCCACTCAACGAAGCAGAGAGAGAGAACCTCTGTCAAAACCCAGCCCCGCCCCGCAGCAGTGTAGCAACAGTTAAGACTTCTTGCTTTCTCTTACAAGCTTTTAAGTAGATGTGTACATAACGGCAAAGTAGTATGTGGTCTTTGTAGAGAAGTGAAATTCCTCTCGGACAGAAATGGGTTGAATGTTCTGGTTAGAGTTCCACACAGTCAAGTGACAGTCACCTCTCTGCCTCACAGGACGGGGCCCTCATAGCGACGGGCTCTGCCGACAGGAACGTGAAAATCTGGGGGATGGACTTCGGGGACTGCCACAAGTCCCTCTTCGCACACGATGACAGGTGCGTGCCGTCTGTGCAGACCTCCCTTTGAGTCGCCTGCATCCTTTCCCTTGAGCCTCTGTGTCTGTTTCGTGTTGCCAGGCAGTCAGTCGTACCTTCAAAATTCTGAAGTCTAAATGAGACGCTCTAGAACTAGCTGTTGAAAAGCTATGTATGTGTGCAAGACTCTTTAACAACGGGCAGCTGGATAACGTTTGACTAGTTCTCTCGCTTTTCAGTGTGATGCACCTGCAGTTCGTCCCCAAGTCCCACCTCTTCTTCACTGCCGGGAAGGACCGGAAGATCAAGCAGTGGGATGCGGACCGATTTGAGCACATTCAGACCCTGGAGGTAGCCTCTTGCCTGCTTTTCTTGCCCGGTCCTTGAGAACCACTTTGCAGACTGGCCGGGGGTCTTCTGTAATGCGAGCAGGCGGCGGTCTGTGGGGAACGTGCTGACGCGGGTTTGGCGTCGTGTTTCCTCGTCAGGGGCACCACCAGGAGATATGGTGCTTGGCCGTGAGCCCCAACGGAGACTACGTCGTGTCGTCGTCCCACGACAAATCTCTGCGACTCTGGGAGAGGACAAGGGAGCCTCTCATTCTTGAGGACGAGAGGGAGATGGTAAGGACTCTCCGCCTGGTGACGAGGTGGCTGGCTGGGCGTCTGACGTGCTGTCCCAGCCAGAGTGTTCTGTCTAGTGCAGTCACACCTCAGCGGGTGCCAAGTCCAAGGGGAGGAGGTGCTTCCGGCGCTGCGGCCACCGTGTCAGCAGCTGGGCCGAGACGGAGGCCACAGCGGGTTGTGCTCTGGAAGCAGCAGCTTCTCGCCTTCCCGCTCTCCTTCCGCTTTGCGGAGAGACCACGCTTTTTCTCATTCATTTCCTTCTGTCTCTTAACAGCAGAGGGAAGCAGAGTATGAGGAGAGTGTGGCCAAAGAAGACCAGCCGGCAGTAAGTAGATCTTTTGGGATTCTAGAACTGTGCCCTGTAATTATTGGAATTTACCATATTTCAAGAATTTCTGATGGAATTAGAACTGGGCCAGATTCCGGTCACTGTGGGAGGGAACCCGAGTGGTCCTTCCTGTCCAACTACATTCTGGCTTTTTTTTCCTTTTCCTTTTTTTTTGGAGGAATACAAATCAGAAAAGTAATTGAGAAATTGGGTGTTGTTTTTGAGCATTTGTAAAGGAACATAGTCTCATAACAACACGTGTAAAATACAGGGTCTCTGGCACTTACTAAGTCCTCGGTGAATAGTAGTTGGTAACACAGTATGAAGTAAGTAATAGTGCCTGTTCTTTTATGGATGACTTAAGATTAATTTCTGGACTCTTTAATGCTTGTCAGCAACATAATTCAGGGATCTCTGTTTCTGGCAGGTTCCGGGGGAGACTCAAGGAGAAAATTACTTTACTGGAAAGAAAACTATTGAAACAGTCAAAGCAGTAAGTTGATTTTTTTTTCCATAGGATCCAAACTTTTTAGTAAAAGCCTTTATCAACCAAATAGTCCTTTGGTAGCAAAATGCTGGCTGAATTTTTAAATGGAGATATATGGGGATCAAAACCTGTCTCCCTTTGTAACCAAGGAGGTACTGGTACTGAATCTGTTGGCCAGCGCCTGGCTGCTTTAGTTTTTTTTTTGTTTGTTTTTGGAGGGGGGGCATGTGCCTTGACCGGGGAGTGAACTCGCAACCTTGGTGTAATCTCAGGACAACGCTCTAACCAAGTGAGCTACATGGCCAGGGCGTGGTTTCAAGAAAGAAAAGCTTGATCTCCTGAAAGGAGCACCTTTCAGATGTTCCTGGGAGCTGCCCTCCTCGAGGTGCCCACATCCATTCTCACCTGAATCCAGAACACTTAGTCCTTTTCCCGAAAATTAAAGAGAGAAGAAACACCAAAGACGTCTTTACATGCAGCTTGGCACTCTTTGGGCCTGTCTTTATTAAACGGGGTCAGGCGGTTTGCGGATTTGCTAGTCAGGCCTTTGGAGGCTCTGGGACAAAGGCATGTGCAGCGATGACTCCTGTCCTTCGTCGTCGTCGTGCAGGCTGAGAGGATCATGGAGGCTGTTGAGCTCTACCGAGAAGAGACTGCGAAGATGCAGGAGCACAGAGCCATTTGTAAAGCTGCAGGGAAAGAGGTAAGGCACCCAGTGAGTTACGCTCTGGGAGACGTCCACAGACAGACAGTCCCTGTGACTTTGTACTGAACTCGGGTCAGGAAGTGAGGAAAATGCAACAGAAACCTTTCTAAGTCAGACATTCGAAAGAAGGGGTTGAGGACGTGCGGGAGAAAGGAAGCTTGGCCTTAAGGGAAGGACGGGGAAGTGTAGATCGAGGGCAGTAGCTTATGGCACTGCGTAGGCATTCATGTTCCTGCTTGGGTTCAGAAGGCAGGGTAACCGTTTCAGACTTCTGGATGAAACCTGTTGGTTGCCCAAACGCATTCATAAGCCTTCTCGAAACTAAAAGGCCTCATGGTTGTTTTTTCCTCTTTCGGTCTGGGGGACAGTCTTAGATTCTCTTTTCAAAATGCAAAATACTGTTTATTGCCCTGCCTGTGACAAGCACTATCGCAGTCTCATTTCTAATGCCTGGATTTAACAATTTCTTCACAGGTTCCTCTTCCCACCAACCCCATCCTGATGGCTTACGGCAATATCTCTGTGAGTAAAATGTCTTCACAGTTTCCCTCTGATTATTCAAAGGTTACTCTTAGGGGTAAGAGAGGAGGTAATACTTTCTCAATAAAAATCCCTCCTAAAGGGTGGTATCTTCTAGAATATTTTGGATTTCAAAAGGACCATTTTAGTGTAACTTCCAAGTTGTCTTTTTTTGCACCGGTGTTCATCTGTTTTCTAGTGCTTATTCATGTTTAGTGTCCCGGAGCCCTCTGAAGATTCTGTTCATCTAAATAAACTTTGAAATTGAAGGCTCGGGAGGAAAAGTTGGCCTAGTCAGTCCGAGGAAGCAGAGGGGAGACGGACGGGACGGCATGTGCGCTCAGCAGCGGCCAGGGACTGAGTGCTCTGCCTGCACGTCTCACTCACTGCGGGGCTCGTCCGAGTCAGGGCACCTTCGTGTTAGAGTTAGGACAGCAGCCTGACTTACAGACAGAGGGCAACCTAGCTGGTGAGGGGCGGAGCTGGGTGTGAACCCAGACCCGACCAATGCGAGACCCGTGCGTGTCTCGCCACCTGAGAGCACGATGTCACGTGAGAGAGAGAGACGGGTCCTGGCTCTTGGGAGACGGAATTAGGGAATCCGATAGAAGCCAGTCCACAGTGTCACTAATGCCGCTGTCCTTCCTTGACAGCCTTCCGCTTACGTGCTGGAGGTTTTTAAAGGAATCAAGTCCAGGTGAGTTTCCATGCACGGTTGCTATCATTTGTCAGCTAACGATGTTCACTGGGTGCGTATCTGAACGTGAGAGAAGGAGAAAGCATAACTGAGGCTTATCATCCTTAATAGGTTTCCCCGTGTCAGAATTTGGATGGAAAGTAATTCATCACAAGGTTCTTTTTGAAGTGGAGCTAGGGGTTGTGCTTCTAAGGGCACATGGACCTCGTAGGTCACGGCGTCCTCTGTAGCTCCGAGGACCGCACTGGCCGTTTTCTGGAGTGCACTTCCCTGGGCTTATCTTCCGTGCGCGTCCACAGCTGGGGTCATCTCGCAGACAGACAGCTCTGTGTCTGTCCTTCGTCACAGAATGCTTGCTGAGCATTTGCCAATATTGTCATTCTTCAAGAACCTCTCACTGAATTCACAGTGTCCATTGTACAAATAATTACTAGTGGATGTTGCATTTATTTTTTGCTGTTGTTAACATTGCTTCAGTGAACACCTTTACCCAGAAATCCTGGTCATCATTGTTTTTATTAAGATGGGAGCTCCAGCCGTCCAGTGACTGGTCAGCGGGCGGAGACGAGCTTTTCAAAGGCTCGTGTTGCTAAATTACTTCTCCAGATGCTCCTGCTGATTTCTACCAGAGTTTTAAACAATCTGTGCCAGTTTGAGAGGCAGAAGGTTGTTGTGTATTATTTTCATTTCTTTTGATTATTGACAAGGTTAAAATTTTGTATTTGTTAGCCATTTGTATCTTTCCTGTGAACTTTTGATTCCTTTCTTGTACTTCAGTAGTTTCTTTTACTGGTGTTTAAGAATTTTTAATATCTTTTGTCATAGGTTTTTGGAATAATGTTTTTCATTTGTGATTTACTTTTTTGTTGTTGTTGAAATGCAGAATTTATTTTTTATTATGTTTTCTAATTTTAATTGTTCAAGTGCAGTTTTCTGCCTTTTACCCCCATCCCGGCCCACCCAGTGATTTACTTTTTGATTTTTTTTTTTGAGTTTGACCTATAATAGCTAAATGTAGCCCTTACAAGTGGTAAACAGGGCCTACTTGAATAGTGATGAACCTTCACTGGAGACATGAAAAAGGAGACTCAGGTTCATGGAGGTACAGTGCATTCCTAGGTGGGAAGGTTCTGTTTCAAAGCTTTGGTTTTCCTTAAACCTAATTTACACGTCTGTGACTCCAACTGAAATCCTTTTGGAATTGATGAAATGATACCAGAGCCAGTTCAAGAAAAGTAAAACCAGAACCAGAGCAACAAAAGGAAGCTATTCTTCTAGATTTAAAAACAAACAAAAAACCCCTGTAAACTAGCAAAATTAAAATAGCACAGGGTGGTTGTCAGAATCAGTAGGTCATCCAAGCCGACGGAGCAGCCCTGAGACAGACTGTTGCGTAGAAGGACTCGGTGAATGGAGGGGAGGTGTCATTAAAGACGGAACCTTCAGAGCAGGCTTGGAGAAACGGTTATCTGGAAGCACAAACGTCAGACCCCCCACCACACCATGGACCAAATGCGTCCAATAGATGACAGGATTCAATGTGAAAAACAACACATCGAAGAGAGAACCATCTAGAAATGGATGCATATTTACTTCTGAATGAGTAAGATGTTAAATAAAAGCAGTAGGTAAAACATAGGGGAAGATTTGCACATTGACCACGTTGAGGAACGTGGCAGTGTTAACGTTCCCGTTTGCGTCCTCAGTGAGCTGGAAGAGTCCCTGCTCGTGCTGCCGTTCTCGTACGTCCCGGACGTCCTCAGACTCTTCAACGAGTTCCTCCAGCGGGGCTCTGACGTTGAACTGCTGTGTCGGTGCCTCTTCTTCCTGCTCAGGTAACACCCTTTTCCAAAACGGACCGAGTCTGCTCAGCAGAGCTGCTCTCGTTGAACCTTGACACAGCTGTCACCGCTTTGGGGTCAAGAAATCTGGGGTGTCCTGGCTGGGTGGCTCGGTTGGTTAGAGTGTCGTCCCACACCCAAAAGGTTGTGGGCTCGATCCGCAGTCCAGGCGTGTACTGGAGGCAACCAGTCGCTGTTTCTCTCACATCTCTGCCTTTCTCCCTCTGTCCCCCTCCCCCTTCCTGTCTCTTTAAAATTAATAAAGCATGTCCTCAGGTGAGGATTTAAAAAAAAAAGAAACCTGATGTTTCAGTTTCAAAGACTGTTACAGAATTTCGTGCTGCCTGACATAAGTTATTTCTTATCCTTTGGAATCGTTCTTGCCCTTAAAACACGTATTTTGAGTAATACCACATTGCCCAGGGAGGCGTCCTCAGTCGTGGGTCTCCGGGCTGCGGCTGACGTAGTAGCTCTGGTTCCAGTCTGTTTGCTGAAAGCCCATTACTGGGTGGCCGGTTTGCCTCTTTTGTTGTTTTTTTTTATAATGGTTTAGTCTAAGCTAATGGTTTTGTTTTGTCTTCCTCATAGCTTTTTAAGGAATAGTGGATTTACTTCCCAGGTCTCTGTAGGTACAAATGCGAAAGGACGTACATAGAAGGAACTAAATCGAACATGTTCATTAGATGATATTCTGAATACAAAGAATTCTTGTTCTTGTATAATGGGGAAGAATGTGTTTGTAAAGGCGTAAGCACCTATTATTGTCTCCCACCCTCTGCCCCTGAGTCTCAAGCTGTTATAACAGAGAACAGGAATAGAGACAACAGTGTTCCATTTATGAGGACAAAATAAAAACTGGTCAGCCAATACCCAAAAAGTAAAAAACAAAACAAAACCAGGTATATTTAATGAAGTTGATGAATTGGCCTGTTTTCATGATTCTTAACCCTCCACTCCTTTTATTCTAGCCAGATACGAGCAAAAGAACCATGTGTTCTTCAGTCGCCATATTTAGGATTTGAGGCGAGCAGTGAGGACTCCGCAGTGTTACTCGTGATTTCTTAACTGCTCGGCCGTATGTGCTGTTGGGCCAGGGTTACTAATCCCGAGAGAAACACCATGACCCCCAGCAAGCCAGAGGGCTGTAGGTGGGCACCGCCTCCCAGGCGCATCTGGCAGGGCCCCGTCGAAGGCGAGGGTGAACTCGGAGGCTGAGAGAGCGTGAGGGCGTCAGGGGCTTCTCGGGGCTCTAGGTCAGTGTGCGAACGTGTGACAAGGTCCAGGACAGTATTTTTTTTAAATGTCATCAGATGGCACTGAATAGTAGGGAAAAAATTTCTTCAGCTTTTTTTGTTAGAAGCTTTTCTAACCTCCATGATAAGGTAAATAAATCTTTTTTTTTAAATTTTGATATTGTGTCTATTTGGTGTTTCCAGAAAGGATGAGTAGGGCCTCTTCTCCTCCTTATCCACTGCCCCTTTGTAACATGGCTGTTGTGTTTTTCTATAAGGATTCACTTTGGGCAGATCACTAGCAACCAAATGCTTGTGCCAGTGATTGAAAAATTAAAGGAAACGACTATTTCAAAAGTCAGCCAAGTCCGGGTAAGTATGTTTGTAGAGATACAACGGCAAGGGGAACATGCTAGTGTGTGAGTTAGAGGGAGCATAGTGTGCCCTGTCTTGCTGGGGTGGCATCGACCGGACATACTCTTCCTTGAGATGAGGTTGGCGTTGGAGCTGGTGGGAACAGGAGAACAGCCAGACCTGAGGCCGGGAGGGTGAGGACAGCGCCTGAAACCTTGGCCCCGACTCACGTGTGCTGGGATACCGGACAGAAGTGAGAGAAGTGTGTTCGATCTTTCCTGTATTCCTCCCCAGGATGTCATTGGCTTCAACATGGCGGGTCTTGAGTATCTCAAGAGGGAATGCGAGGCAAAAAGTGAAGTTATGTTTTTTGCTGATGCTACCAGCCACTTGGAAGAGAAGAAGAGGAAGAGGAAAAAGAGGGAGAAGCTGATTTTAACACTGACATAGACCTGAAGTGTGGAGCCTTTTCCTGCTTTTCTTTAGAAGGACTTCCAGACTAAGCAGCAGTAGAGTCCATGTCAACTTACAAGGGACTGAGCAGCAGCTCGCTGTGCGGCCGAAGGTCCGGCCCGCGGGCCCAGCCTTCCCTCGGGAACTCCAGCGTGGGCCTGTGAGCGCCGTTTCTTGGACATGATCCATGAGAAGTATAAAATTTCTTCTTTGCCCTTAAAGCTTGAGCCTTTCAAGAGCTGTTTCTGTTGTATTCTGGCAGGGAGCAAAGAATTTTTTTTAACTAGGCACGTGTTTCAGTAGTTAAAATCACCATTTCAAAAGTTTGTTTTATTTATGACAGCAGATTTGCTGGTCGAGTTGTTACTCTGTGTTCTGCTGAAATGCTCAGTTGCACAGCTGAATGTCCTCTGTCCAGAAATGCAGCCGTGGACTTGGGAGAGCTGAAAAGGGCCATAAAAGTGGTCTAGAGCAGCCTCCTTAAACTTGACCTCTTGCGGGTTGTTCCATGTGTATATAAAATACCCTACTGGCTAATGGTTTATGCTTCTCGCAATAAAGAGTTGTTTGTAATGCCAGTGGAGTCGCGCTGAGACGCCTTGCTGGGTTCTGGGTGATGGATGCACGACCTACGTGGTGTGTGTCGGGTGGCAGCCGTCCGGGGAGCTGCGTGTGTTTGAGGAGAAGAAACAGACACACCTTCGGGCCTGGGCTTTCTTCGTGGGATGTTTCCAACTCTAATTGAACCTCCTGGTTCCTGTTCAGATTTTCTGCACCTTTTGGGTGTCAGCAGTTTGTGCCTTTCTGTGAACTTGTCCGTTCCAGCTGCGTTGCTGGGTTGTCCTGCTGCCCTGTCCCCCGGTCCCAGAGCTGCAGTCCCTGGGGCTGGCTCGCCGGCCCAGGCTGCGTGCGTGTCGTTCCTAAGCACAGCACAGTCGCTCGGGTGAGGTGAGGAGCGTGGTGGCCGTGGTACTGAGGGGGCAGCGTCAGAGGAAAGAGAGCCTGGAGCGGAGTTCCCGAGGCCTGACTGGGAGAAGGTGAGACAGTGGGCAGTGCCGTGGGTCCTGGGTGCTTTCCAGTCGGAAGAGCCGGCCTTTTCTTTAGGCGGCTGTTCCTGCCACGGGGAGGGGCCTTGGTCCTTAATCCTTGAAGTTACCCTAACTCCCAAGCAAACAGGCTGAATCTACGTCATGCCTGCTGCTTGGAGCTGTTCACTGGAACAGGAAGCATCGCAGCGCTCCCAGGGACGTTTTGATGGTCCCCAAACCGGAACAGGTTCCGGGAGGGCCCTCGGCGTGCCTGTGTTTCCGAGCGCTGCCCCCACAGCTCTGCCGCCAGATCAGCAGTGCTGCGGCCGTGCCGGTGTGTCTGTCTGCTAACTGCTGTGCTCACCGAAGACTGGGACAGCCTGGGACAGACGGAAACGGTGTGTGTAATAAGTAAACTCAACTTTTGGTCAAAACCCTTGAAACTCCGCAACCCTAAAGGTTTGAGGTTAACCAGGGAGTTACAAAGTCAATTGAAAGCCAAGCAGATTTTTGGTCTTTGAGGCAGCATTGACTGGCTTAGTAGCCTGCCGTCGGCTGTTCAACGCTTAGTACAGAAACTATTTAATGAGTAATGTCTCTTGGAAATAACGTGATGTTACCTACTGTACTGCCATAAAGACAAGCCTCATCTAGAGTTTATTAGGAGTATTACATCCAAGCTTTGTTAAGAGTGTGTGTGTGAGTGTGTGTGTGTGTGCGCGTGTGTATGTCCTTGTAAAGAAGATATGCTTAACAATTCGGAGACCTCCTGGCTGAGGTTAAGTACTCGGTATACCCGGTATGAAGCTGTTTCTCGGGGCCAGTGTCATGTCGTGTCTCGCCCCGGAGAAATCCAGTGGCTCTCGGTCTAGGGCGGGCAGTACGAGGCAACTGCCCCGGGTGCGCGTGCCTGCTCCTCACGCGCGCGCTGCACAGTGCTGCTTCCTGAGGCCTCGCGATGAGTCACAGGGCGGCAGGTGGGATGCAGAGCAGAAAAGACATCTGCAAAACCGTGGATTTTCATCTTCCACTTAAAGTCTGGATGTTACTTCGATTGCTCCCCAGCATTAATTCAGATTTGGCGAGTGTGACAGACAGGACAGGACGAAAGCTCTTCGGGATCCTCAGTGACCGTGAGAGTGGATGAGGAACCCCGTGTCCAGAACGCTGGAGAACCACTGGCCCGTGCGGCCCCCTGCTGTCCGCACTTGTGCGCCTGCTTTTCGGAAAGGCAGCTCTGCGCTGAAAACAGCGCTTAAAAGAATGAACTTCAGAACCACATTGAAGTACGTTAGATTTTTACTTCTACTTGAGACTCTCCAAGCCTCTGTTTCCTTATTTGTAAAGTGGAAAAAATAGTATCTTATAGGTAGTATGAGGATTAGCTGTAGATAGAGGAGTAGCTGTTGTAGTTGTTAAAAACCAGCATTCTCACTCCACCAGGCTCAGTGGCTCATTGGTTTCTGGCCGTAAGAAGAGAACAGATACGAGGTCTGAGGCCTCGGGAGTGAATGGCTGAAAATGATTTCCTACTCACCGGACCTACTGTGGAGAGGCCTTCCGGGACACGAAGAGTCCGAGGGCAGGGGTGGGAACTGCAGACACTCTCTGGCCCACGGAAGTTTCCTTTCCCTCGGGAAGGTCTTTTGGTCTCTTATCATAATTGCTGCTTGTTAGGATTGGTACAGTACTCGTTAAGGAGTGATGTCGTGACCCAATGATTTGTATACACAAGCTCATAACATTTCAGAAGTCGACCCTCTCTTCCACCTTCGTTAGCGCAATTTTAGGTCCTTCCCCGTCTAATGCAAGTTCTGTGTGCTCGGGCTTCGGGGATGGAGGACGGGTATCGATCTCCTGAAACAACTACTGTCCCCCTGGTGCCCCTTTCTCTTTCCAGAGGAGCCCTCAGCTGCTGTGACCAGGCCCCCAAACCACGTCAACATGCAGATTTCATGGTTTGGGGGTGCAGAGGGGCTGTGAACCATCATGGACACTGGAAGTGGATGAAAGGTCGATAAAACTCTTCTCCCATCTATCTGCACCTGACAGGTGGTCTTTAATCTATATGCAAGGAAGTGGGAATTGACTGGCACAAATGCTAAAGGGCCTCGCGGCTGTGAGAGCAGCAGGGATTCAGACGCTAGATCAGCACCTACTAACCTGTGTGCAGAGGATGTGAGGACCCGGTTTAATTTCCAGAGGGCTCCTCCGTCAGTCTGCTTTAGTCGCTGAAGAGCCACCCCATCCCCCAGTGCGCTCGTGCGTGCTCTCTCTCTCTCTCTCTCTCTCTCTCTCACACACACACACACACACACCACCACGTTCCCGGTGAGGCCTTTCCTGACCACTCCATCACTCCATCGCACACTGCAAACCTGAACTCCCCACACCCTCCCTTTCCTCGGCTACATTTCTCTGCATTGTCCTCAGCACCAGTGTGGTCCACGTTGACGTACGAGTGTGTTGTCTGTCCTCCCGCTGGAATGTGAGCTGCTGAGGCCAGGGACTTCGGGCTTGGCTGTTCACTGTCCAGGGCCTAGAACAGTGTGTGGTGCATCAGACACCTTCCTCACATTACCTTCGAAAGAATAAGTGACAAATGCATTCAACTCCCTTTCTCCTGAAATGCAGGTCATCTCACACCAGGTCCCTGTTTCCTCCACCTCCGAATGCTGGGACCGGGCTCTCCCCTCTCCCTGCTCTGTCCCTGGCCGTTGTTCTCTCCCCGTCCTGCAGCTATTGCTGCGTGTCACTTGCTCATTCACATTCTTAACGCCCGTCTTCTGATCCACTCTCTTCAGCCCACACACAAGTCTACACCAAACTCAACCTGTTCTCTGAGGTACCATATTCGATTGCTCTTCCCTTTAGTAATAATAGTTTTTCTCACTCATCTCCCCACTCAGCATTTCTGCCTTTTTAACACCCAGTCTCCTTTTTTTAAAACATGTATTGTGTTGCTTTTCAGAGAGAGAGAAACACTGATTTGTCGTTCCACTTATTTAGGCATTCACTGATTGTTTTGTATGCGCCCTGACCAGGGATTGAACCAGCAAACTTGGAATATTGGGGTGACGCTCTACTCAACTGAGCTGCATGGCCAGGGAACCCCCAGTCATTCTTTATCTTTTGCACTTTAGTGTCTGGCCCAGCCAAACCTTGCAGTCCTATCTAAATCTGAGTTCTCTTTGACACTGCTACAGCGTCTCTCAGCTATCCACATCTCCCTTGAAATTCTGTGTCTTCTGACATATTTCAT
Organism: Carollia perspicillata; assembly: GCA_004027735.1. Classification (NCBI taxonomy): domain Eukaryota; kingdom Metazoa; phylum Chordata; class Mammalia; order Chiroptera; family Phyllostomidae; genus Carollia; species Carollia perspicillata. Next base: position 16,109 of record PVKM010008724.1, read on the forward strand.
GGTTTTCTAATTGCTTGTTCTGTCTGTACTGCCTCCACTTCTTTCTGCTGCTCCCTAAACAGACACCACATTTCTCTTCCTTTCCCATTCATCACCTTTATAGATGATGCCTAAAATTCCATCTCCGGCTCTGACGCCCACTGAGACCCAGGCCTGCGTATGCAGTTCATTACCTGAGCCCACCACCTTGGAGTTGGCCTCTTATGTCCTCTTCTGCTATCGCGATGGGGTCCACCTCAGATTTTACAGGTCCCCCCGCCCAGGGTCTTCCATCCATGTCCCTCTTCCATGGCAGCTGTTGCCACGCTGTGGTTCTTGTCCTTACGCCCGGCCTATTGATGTAGCCTTCCAGTGGTCCTTTGTCCAGTCATGTGGCTTCTATCCCCACCGTTTCAAATCTTCAACGATTCACTATTGCTTATTTAATAAAGTTTCACCAAGAACTCAAAATCTACGCACTGATTCCAACCAACTCTCCCACTATTATTTCCTAATACTCCCTGAACTCTGGACACACTGAACTCCCCCGTGACCCTCCCAGACACTGGCGCTTCCCGATTGCTGTGGGCTCATTCTTTCTGGTGTAAGGCCTTCCGTCGAGTCTTCGCGTCTGTAAGACTCGGAGGTTAGACAGACAGACACAGAACACAGTACTGCAGCGCACGATCCATGTCGTCGGAGTACGAAACCCTGCGGGAGTCACCTGTGGAGACTTCTGCTCCTGGATGACACATGCTTTCAGATAGAGTCCAGTTTTCATTTTTATATATGGCAGAATATATCCCATGGTGTCCTGCATATCACAGGTACCTGATATCTGCACGGAAGCTACATGCGTGACACCAGTATGAAGGTATGTGTGCATGATGCAGTGACCATCCATTCACCTTTATAATAAAGTATCTCCTGTCCCTCAACAAGATCGTAAGTTTTCTTGATGACAAAGACTTGCTTAAAAGAAAATTCCCATGATCTGATGGCCCGCAGACCAGCAACGCCATTGGCACGAACTCAACCTGCAGGCGCCGTGCACGTGCCCTGTGTCAGGCGCTTTGCTGACAAAGACGAATGAAGACTAAGCTTTTAAAAACAGAGCTAACGAAGCTGCCGAGTGAGGGGTGAGACAACGGCACCTTACTCCCGCGTTCCCCTGGTTCGCGGGTCATTTTCCCACTGCCTGTGACAACTCAGGCTGGACTTTAAAGGATATTCGCCTCCACGGGTAAGAACAGGACGTCATGCTCGGTCATGATCTCAATGTTGTGCGAGACGTGCGTCGACCCCTTGGCGCCGTCCTCGCCCAGAGCCGTGGCGTACAGCTCCACCTTCAGATCCACCTGCAGACCGGCCGCCACCTGCGGGACACGGCGCAGCTTGAGGATCGGGCACACCTGAGGTCAGGTTTTCACACCACGTCGGGCAAGTTACCGAAACTCGAATCTGCCTTCCTCACCCACAAGCTTGCCACAAATGGGTGGATGATCACTGCTACAGCTTTTGGAAGAACTACCGTGTGCATGAGGGAGGCAGAATTCCGTTAAGCAAATGGGGCCCAGGATAAGTGTTTCGAGAGAAAATCAGGTGCTACGTAGGCAGAGGTGTGTGAGGACCCTAACGGGTTCTGGAGGTGACGCCGAAGGCAGACTCCCACAGTGTCCACAGCTGTGCTAGATCCCGAATGTCAGCAGCGAGTTTCCACTCTTGGCTTCCTTGCAGATAAAGACACAGTTAGTCTAAGACGAATATAAATTTGAGAGACGGTGAATCCGACCCCTGCGCCCTGCCCTGCCCTGGTCTCTAGAATTCCTCGGGCAGCATCTGTGACGTGTCAAAGCCAGCAGAGGGAGACGAGTAAATGCAGGACTGCTCAGGTCTGAGAGCGACATGGAGGACGTCTGTACCAGCGAAGGAGAAAGCTGATACGTACTGAAAAAGAAACAGCAAGGAACGGGCTTCTCGCCTTGTTCCTTGGAAAGAACACTAAGCCAGGAAAAAGCGTTTGTTTCGAAGCTGTCTCCGGGGGTGGGTTGAAAATCAGACTTGACAACAGTGATCTGGAAAATAAGTCAGAAACTACCACATGGAAAGCAATTAGATACAAATAACTTTTTCTTCCACCTAATTTTAAAAATAAGAGAATTGAAAACGTTTCGGTTTTTTCCATGATGCACCTGCAAAGGCGCGCATCCCGGAGGGGCTCCAAGGCTCCGTTTCTGAGGGTGGGGCCCTGTGCCTCGGAGCCTGCAGCCCACAGTGCTGGGGCAGCACCGGGGCCAGGCCGTCTGCCCCAGGGGGCTGGGGTGCTGCCACCACTCGGGTCTGCCGGGCTTGGAGCAGTTTTGTTCAGTGCTGGCAAGCCGCCAAGCTGAACAGTGGCTAGATTTACATATGGAGAAGTCTATAGATTATATTTTTTGGCCACAGCCAAAACCTACCATCAAAAATTAAAAAAACAACCCAAGTATAGAATGAGCTTCAAAGCATACACGCTGGGTTTTTGGCACCCACAAGGCCAACGCAACAGTCGCTTTGGCCTTTGGCATAATCCCTACTTGAAGTGAAAAAGATGTGCTGACTTCCCAGAACAGTGGAAGACTTGCTTTGACTCTTGTTTTTGCTCTTGTGAGAGTTCTGAAATCTCGACAGCACAATGATAAATGGCTGCGGAGAGGGACTCACGGAATGAGGGGAACTGATCCCCAAATGTATTTCTGTTTGGAATTGCAGCCTGCGACTACTGTATCAGAGCTGGAAGAGGGCTAAGAAATGATCCTGTCTGAGCTGCCAGGAAAACACGGCTCGCGGGATCAGTTAGTTAACCAGCATCACTGAGCCGCTGGGTGGCGCAGTCATGACCAGAAGCCCAGTGACTGCACTAAACCGAGCCAGCCCCTCAGTGCCGGCACAGAACGGCCTGGGCGCCCTTGCTCCGCGCCCCCAGTGCGCCCACGCACATCCCCACCGTGCGGATGGTTCCCGGGTCTACCGGACGTCCTCCCTCACGGCCCTCGGGGTGCCCGCTGCCTGCTGGGCTGTGTGCGCTCTCTCCTGTCTCACACACTCGTCTGGGCCCCGCGGCAGCCAGCACTCCCAGTGGTTTGAGGGCGGAACTCAGAGGGAGCCGCGGAGCGGAAGGAGCTAAAGCAGGGATGGAGCGCCGACCAAGCAAGGAATGTTAGGCTTTACGAGTGGGATTTCGTTACAGTTTGAGACAGACCTCTGTTTGCATCACACTATGTTTCCCAATCATAACTTAAAGTGGCAATATACAGACTGTATACCAAACATCCCATTCTCTGGAAGGTATCAAAGTCAGGAGAGATTGACATTTTAACATCTGTATTTTCAGAGATGTTCAGAGAAATGAGGCAGCTGATGAATTTAATATACTATTTCTTAGTATATTAAATATCTTTGTTCATATTCTTACATTCTCTGGCAAATACCAAGAGGACAAATCTGATTTCCATAAAACTATAAAGAATCGAGTATTTATTTTTCCAAAGGATTTTTCACTGTGCAGAAAGATTTGTTACAGGATAGCTTTAGGTAATCAGCTTCCCAAGCGTGTGTGAAATCGTGTTTAATTATTACAAAGGCACTGTTACTGCAACTGCACACAACTGTAGTATCAGGACAAGTGCGGTGAACTTCGGGAATGTTCCCACGGCTGAAGTTCAACTCTGTTGACACACAGGACCTGTCCCGTGGTTGTCACATGAGGCAGCATCAATGCCAGGAAGCTTCTGCTTATGATACTAGAAAAATGAGGCTTATACCCGTTTTAAACTGCATGGGTGGAATCCCTTCAATGTAAACACAGATTCCCATGGGCACACGGACACACACGACAGGTAACACACAGGACTTACAGGCCCAGGTTTGTAGGTCACTTTCAGTCCTGTGCTCGGTGGGGGCTGCTTCACCCTAAACCTACAGGCAAAAAAAATGGGAGTCGATTTAGGCCATAACGAAAATCACAAACAATGAATGAACCGGGATATTGTAAAATCAAGAAGGTGCTAATATTCATGCACGGGAGCGGGATGGGGTGGGGAGGGGTCCGTACCACTAGGAAAACCACCTACTATCCACTGTAGAGAAGATCCCTGAGCCGATTTCACAACCACCTCCCCAGACCACAACCCGAGCTCCACCCCATGTTACAGAGGCGGCTGTGCCCCCAGGGCTGGTCTGGTGGTGGGTGTCTGGCGGGTGTGGGGTTTGCACGTTTGGGGGCAGAGAAACAGGCGAGCTGGAGAACCTGGACAGCCCCGTGCTCACACGTGCTATCGGTCCCTTTCCCGCCTCGTGGTTTGTGGGTTCTGCCTGAAGGCTGAAGACCTGGAGTAAATGGAAATGTCAAGGAAAGCCCACCTGGGCATCGATCCCCACCCTGCACCTGCGACCATCATCAGCTTTGCTGCCTGCCCGCAGCGCCTACCCTGGACAGGCTGAGGAGCGAAACTCCAGAACTGGAGTTCCACACTGGGCAGGCGGGATCTGCACAGATGGGGTTTACTAGCTCGAGGCTGACCCTCTATTTCTCCCCACCCACTTGTTGCCATCAACCTAAACACAGTGTCTGATCTGGCGGCCCTGGGCCCTCATCAGGCTGTCTCTGAGGAAGCCAGTACAACTCCCGAAGTGGGGATCGGCCTCAACTGCAACGGGACCCTGATCCCTTGGAGTCGGACGCTCCTGTAGCTTTGCTCCATGTCTTTCCAAACCCGAGTCCAGAATCACAGCCCTTCTTAAAGGGCTAGCCACTCCCACTGAGAATAATCTGCAACTGAAATAAACATTTACTCCGTGTTCATGGGGCAAAGCCCCCAGGTGAAGCTTTAGTTGAAGTGGAAACGGGACAGAGGAGACGGTGTGCCTGGGAGCGGTGTGGCGCGGACACGCGGCCCAGGAGCCCAGGAAGGACCAGCCCCCACATGCAGCTGGCACAACAGTGTGTGGCCAGCGGGCACCTGCAGTGGACGGCCCCGTGGGCCCGAGTCCAGCCCCGCCCTCTACCCCACTGGACCTTAACACAAGTTACTCGGCTTGTTCCTTGCCATAGTCTCTATGAGCTTTGAACGTCTATTGGTCTCCATCTGGACTTGAAGGACTGAGTCCGTTCCTTGTCATTGAATGCCAGGTACAGTGTATTTTCAACTGGGAGTGCAGAGGGTGAGTTAAGAAATTTATTATCAATTTCAAGTCTGACCTTCAGAGCCAAAATGAACCTAATGATTCAGGTTAAATTTTTTTCTTTTGGCTTCAATTATGCAGAAATAATGCAATTTAAATCATTCATAGCTCGTAAAGTGAAAACCTGTCAGCTGATATCATAGTTGGTGGAAAATCTGAGAAGTAGACTTTTAACTTTTATGTATTAATTATTGTAACACTTGTATTTTTTTTTTTTGCTAGAGCAAATCAGGCCTGAAGTTGCTTCAACCGAAGTATGAATAACGACTAATGGGAGGACAAAAAAGTACCTCCTAATAGTTGAGGCTTGGTAAATAGTGATGTGTTGAAGAATGGATGAATGAATCAATGGAAGAATTAGCAAGTGAATGAATGAATGAATAATGTGAAAATTCAAGAGTCAGAGTATAACTGCAGTTCCGTTCGGTAACATTCACTGATGTGGGTAATCAAACAAATCACAGAGTAGGAGAGGGGGACCTGGACAGACACTGGGAGCTTCGGCCTCACCTGCAGAAGTCCACGCCAACGTTCTTGAGCTTGACAGTGGTTTCATAGGTGTGCCCTTCTTTCAGCACCCCGAACTTCACGGATGGAGGGAGCAGGTGGAAGCCAAAAGGGGAAGAGTTCGCGTTGTTAATGGCAGCAGACGCAACGGAGGAGGTTTTCACTCTTCCTCCAACAGAATCCTGCACCTGCGCATTAAGGAAAAAGCAACAGCAAAATAAAATGGTTCTAGTCTGCATTCCCAGGATGAGAACAATGCTGTCTCCAGAAAAAAAATAACCGCTTGTCTAGGGGGAGAAAATGAGCATGTAATCCTTACAGCACCATGGTAAGGAAGTATTTCGGCCGTCACTCTGAGGCTAAAGAAGCTCAGATTTATAGAGAACTGAAAGCCAGATCGTTTGCTCAAGTGGTAAGAGGCAGAGTGAGTTTCACTCAAGGGTGCTGGAGTCTAAAGTTTATGCTCTTACCTTCGTGCTGTGACTATGAAGCCTCAGCTCCCATCTGAACCACCCGAAGGGTCTCTAAGACCAAACTGTTGACTCCAAGCTGGGATGGGGCCCGTGGATTTGCATTTCTAACAAGGTCTCAAGTGTGGCCACTGCTGCTGGGTCAGGTGGTCCCACCCTGAGAACTACTGCCCCGCGCCCTTGCTATGCCCAGGCACGCAGCACTCACCCACCTGGGGGCTTGTTCCCGCTGCAGAGTCCAGGCCCCCCACACCAGACCTGGTCAGTATCTGTGTTTTAACAAGATGCATGGGCACACGAGAGTTTGAGAAGCGCTCCTACACACGGCAGTCACACACGTTGCAGCAGATTCCGTGAGGACAAGGAACACGGGGTGCCCAGAGCATGTCAAAGGATAGCACCGAAGCTCGCCTGCTGGGCCCGAGGAAGGCTTCCCAACAGAGCTGAGCTGGAATCTTAGCCTCAGAGGCTCTAAGGAAGGAAGGAGCTGGATGGTTTTAAAGAGCTAGAATGAAACAACTAGAAACCCACCACAGCCGAAGTACAGGGGGTTTGGGACAAGGCGAGACAAGCAGCAAACGGGCCATGCATGTAGCCACGAGGGTGGCAGCCAATGACAGCTCAGCTGGTACTGTGCTGATAACACCGGCTCGCCGAAGAGAGCCTTGACCGACAGCATTGGTCGATTTCTGTGGTGTAAGCACACCGAGCGGGCTGATTTCAAGTTCCCGGTGGTCTCCAGCTGGCTCCTAAAGTCCCTCCCGGGAGCCCACACGGCCGGCTCCAGTAAAGCACCATTCAGGGTGTCTCCTCGTGGCCCCGAGGCCCTCGAGGCGAGGTGGAGTGCACAGGGCACAGCAGCGCAGGGCGCGGCCACCGAGCGCTCGGCAGGCCAGGATCACCGCGAGGGCTGCCGGGCTCCGGGCAGCTGGTCCCCACGTCTGTTTTACCTTTGGGAGGGGCACGGACTTGGGCTTGGAGCTCAGCAGATAGTGAGGCAGCCGCACTCTCTCCTTCCTCGCTTGTCCTGCCACGTCCTGCAGCAGTGCCTGCGTGGGGACCTTCACGGGCACACGCGGCTCTGGTTCTGTTGGAGAGGAAGTTGAAAGTACCACGTGGCCTTCATTCTGAACTTCCGAGGTCACCCCGGAGTACGAAGAACACAAAGTAACTTGGGAAACTTTTCCTCTTTCCTTTTAAAAGAGCTTATTTAAAGGAATGAGGGCTTTCATATTAACCCCGGGGTTGTGTCTTGACATTTTACGAAGAGACTTTACCTAACGTGGGTCCTCACAACAGCTCTATGAGGAGGCAGGGTGGATGCTATTAGCATCACCTTTTCTACATAAATGAGGAAAACCAGAGCCTATGAAGCTGAGTCACTTGCCTTCGATGAACTAAACTTACATTGAGATCTTCAGGGTCCTTGCCATTAAATCAACAAGGTACAACACAAGAAAACATTTGTTTTGAAAGGTCTCTCTTTTTTTAAAGATTTTATTTATTTTTAGAGAAAGGGAGGGAAGGAGAAAGAGAGGGAGAGAAACATCAATGTGTGGTTGCCTCTCACGCACCCCCTACTGGGGACCTGGCCTGCAACCCAGGCATGTGCCCTGGCTGGGAATCGAACCGATGACGCTTTGGTTTGCACACAGGCCGGTGCTCAGTCCACTGAGCCACACCAGCCTTAAAACTAATGATGAGGGCACAATCCTGACAATTTATTTGGTTTAACTACTATGTTTACAGTTCTACAAAGCAGTTGTAATTACAGGTGAATTAAGCCAGAGAATTAAATCCTCGGCTCACTAAACGTGGTGGGTGAGCAAGAGCAGATAATCCATGCAGCTGCAGCTGTACGTACTTCTCCAAATATCCAGGAGGTCAGAATACGCATTGTATGTTTAGACCGTCACACTTCAACATCCACTCCTGCATTAAAAAACCGTCAAGACAGGAAAGGAAAGGACCAGTATTTGAGTGTCCATTACCTGCGGGCAAGCACCACATGTGTATTTTACACACGGCATCTCACCTAGTTCTCATGAAACCCCCTGAACGAAGGGTTACGGTGATCACAGCCTTTGTGTGCTCAGCAGTCTCCACATGCATTCCTGGAGCCGCGACATCCCTGGCCCGACCAGGATGGTGGGACACGAGCCAGGCTAAGCCAACACAGGCCTCTCACTGGAATATTCCCACTGAAGCGGACAGGGATAGGCCCACCCTGCCAACTGGGTTATGGATCTGGAAGAATCAGAATCTTGGACCTCCACAGTCACGGGCAGAGCCTGTCCTTTGTAGGAGAGGACAAAACCCATCAGGGACAAGCAGGGGTAGGGCAGGATGGAGGCAAGGAGATGCCCAGAGACCCGGCGGCCAGATGCCAACTCACCCCTGTGGAGCCGGTGCACCCAGGCATCCCGGCCCACACCATCTCCCCTTTCCCGGGGTTTGGATTTGAGCTCCAGTAAGTCCCCGCTTCCAGGTTGTGCACTGAGTCTGTGTTTCAGTTCTTTCGGCTACCAGTTGAGGAGACCTGACTAGTGTAACACGAGAGTTAAATAGCTTCTCCCAACGCTGAAAGAAGTGTCAGGGCAGGAATGTGCACCCAAGTGTCTCAGATTCCACAAGGAACACACTCCTTTTACTAGTGTGAGTTGGTAGAAAAAATACATATCGGTCTCTGCCCCTGGCTCCTGGGACAGAGCTCCTAAAAACCCTTGTAATTTTCTCAGTGACAAGAGCCTAGAACCATCTTTTGTTTCGATATTTGTTCTTTGGCCCAGGTTCCTGACACAGCACTCCTAAATCCCTTGGAATTTTCTGGGTGGCAGGACTGTCTTTTGATCTAACGAGATGACTCTGGGTGGGCTCCTGGATGGCTTTGGGAGGGGACTGGCCACCAGAAAGACCGAGCCATGATTAGAAGCTTGGAACTTTCAGCACCACCCCACCCTCTGGGAAGGGGAGAGGAGATGGAGACTGAGTTCATGGTGGGTCGTGCCTACGTAATGAAGCCTCCATAAAATCCCTAAGGCGAAGGGTTCAGAGAACTTCTGGGTTGGTGAACACAGAGAGGGAGGACATTCAACCCCATGGGGACAGAAGCTCCTGTGCTTCCAGACCTCGCCCTATGTACCTCTTTATCTGTGCCCTTTGTCATATCCCCTCTCATACAATAATGTATGAGTTCTATAAGCTGTTCTAGCAAATTATCAAACTCCTGAAGGGGAATGGGAACTCCGACTTATAGCTGGTTGCTCAAAAGCACAGGTGACAACCTGGACTTGTGATTGGCATTTGAAGGGAAGGCACAGCTTTGGGAGACTGAGCCCATAACCTGTAGGGTTTGTGCTAACTCTGGCTAGTGTCTGACTTGAGCTGGATTGTTGGACAACTAGCCGGTGTCACAGAATTGCTTAGTAGGGAAAAAACGCACACACCTCTGGTCACAAGTGTTCTGCAGGAGTAGTGAGTTTGTCCTACACAGCTACCTGGTGTGTCCCCAATCCACCTGTGCATCACAATCTCCTGGGCTAATTCTGGAAAGTAGAGGTCCCCAGGCCACATGCTGTACAAGCCCTACTTCGGACCAGAGCAAGCCAGAATCTCTGGGGTTGGTGCTCAGTGATCAGTGGTTTCATGTGTCTGCTCCCTCTGGTCACCGTCTCCCGCACGGGCAACCATTCTCGCAGCCCGATGTATCTTCTTGTTCGTGTTCTTACCCTGTGCTGCTGTTTTACGTGAGTGCATGTCACCAGTCTGCACTGGGTGTGCGTGCGTGCTGCTGAGTCGGCTCCGACTCCTGGGGACCCTGTGAATGACAGACATCCACAGTGCTCTGTCCTCAGCAGCCTGCTCAGCTCCTGTAGACTCGGGCCCATGGACTCTTTCGCGGAGTCCGTCCACCTCACGTTTGGTCTGCCTCTTTTCCTGCTGCCTTCTGTTTTTACCAGTCCAATGGCACTAATGAAATGCTCATGCTATTATCATTAACAGGAAATACTGATATAGAATTTCCAACGTGCCAGGCACTGCTCTGAGCATTTGACATATACTAACCAGTTTAATCCTGACAACCCTGTGATGGATATCCACGTCATTACTTCCCCGTTACAGAAGAGGACCAGGAGCCGGGTAGGGCCTCCGCTCTCAGTGAAGCTCGGCGCAGTATTGCCTCCCACAGTGCGGACGAGTTATTATCCCACGGGGCCCACCGGGGTTTCACCAGGAATTGGGGGTTGAAGGTGGGAGGACTGTAGGGCCTCGGAGCAGGGGCTGGTCACCAGCTGATGCAGTGGCCATCTGAACAGCTGGGACGCTCTCCCTGGTGGTAGCATCTGAGTATTACTGCGGGACCTGATCCACCTCAAGTCCCTGTAAGGGCTCCCTGTGTCAGTGCCGACACAGACTGTAGCATTTATTCACGATAACTTTTTTACTTCCTCTCAGGGTGTGGCTTTATTTACTTCCTTTCTTGGCCTGCCTTCCCTGTAGATGGGGTATATTTCTCCACCCCCCTGACTTTGAGCTCCGCCGCAGAGGTTGCTGGAACGGGGCCTGGGTGTGGAGGCAGGGGTGACCAGCAGAGGCTGTGGGCTGCGGGCCTGCTCCCCTTGGCCACCCCCACTGCCCCCCACCGCTCCCCTTGCCTCCAGAGCTTTGCCCTCTGTGCTCAGAACAGCTGGCCCAGGTGCTGGTCGATCCGCAGCCCACTGCAGGACCACACAGTGCTATCCCACCCACACCTACGAGCACACTGTTATTTTACAAAACCCAACCCCCCTCCGGCTGACTCTCTTGCGTTTCCCAAACGTTATCTTGTGCCATTACGAAGAACACTTCGACCTGCTTGTGCTGGTTTCCTGCTTTCTCCCACCATTTCCACCTTCAGGCTTTTCAACACGTCCTTTTTTTTTTCATATACAATACTTTTTTCTATTCCCTACATCTGGAAGGCAGCGTAATAAAATATAGAGAATCAGGAGTCGAAACATTCATTTTCTAGCCCTGGCTTCATCACAAATTTGCTGTATGATTTTAGATCCGCCTGGCTCTCTCTAGGTTTCAGCTTCCTCAAGTAAAATGAAGGTTGTCTTAGACAATCCAGTCTCATGTCTTACAACCTATGAAATCCTACTTATTCTTCAAGACCATGTCTCCTAGAAAGCTCTCCCCATGGCTTGTGTTAATCTCTTCCTACTGTGGCTTCTTTAAACATTGCTGTTTATATCAAAATTAATTTGCCTCATGGTGGAGTCACACTGTTGTGTCCTAAGCCTGGGGGTGCAGCAGGTGTCCTCGTTTCAAACTGTGTTTCCTCCTTCAAACCTCCCATTTCTTTGAAGTTCATGCCATCAGACTATATGGCCTACGATGCCCCCGAGTGGTTGTTGCTGACTGACCTCTCCATCACCCCCTTGACTCACTGGAGACCTTGACACCTCGGATGGCCTGCCACGCCATCTCTCTCAGTGACACCACCCTTCCTCTCTGATTCTTGATCATCCCGTGTGTTCGTCTTGACCTCTTCTCCACTTCCGAAACTCCCACGGTCATGCCTTTGACCTTGCCAGTGCCCACAGTTTTACCACCTTCACACTCTCGTGTCAGTCAGGCTTCCCTCTCCAGACCACCACCTCCTGTTCTTCTGGCTTATTACTCCATCGCATTTAGCATGCAATTATTTGACCTCACTGAGACCTCTAATCCACTGACTCTCACCTTCAACAGTCAGTCACCTCCCTCTGGTCTTGCCTTCCTGTTTCTCTGGAATGGATTATATATTCTATGATTACATCCGCTCCTTGGCAACCAGACCCATTCGTCTTCCCAAACCCAGCATGTCAACCCACCTGGCCGAGCATCCGCAGTGTGCTAGGAAGCCTTCCCACACCCATAGCTCCAGGATCCACGGCACTCTAAAATTTCCCCATGACCACCAACCACACCTTCAGCCCCCAGTGCCACCGCCCATGCTCCGGAAAGTTCTAATGCTCAGTTCTGAGAAACAAAGAGATCAAACCAGTGACTGCCATACCTGCGGTGGAGTTTATTAAATTTTCAGTTTGCTTCTGGTTAGCGGGCTCCTTGAAGACCACAGAACTCTGCCATTTTGGAAGACTAGGCGTGTCTGAGGAATCCTGTTCTAAAACTGCTTTTGACTGGGAATCTGGGAAACCCAAAACAAGTAGTATAAAAGTGATGTTCTGGGCAAGGACACAAGGACCGCTGACGTTTGTGCTCTTTACAAGGAACAAGGGGCTCCCCAGCCCCCCTCCCCTCTGGGAGACTCAATAGAGGAAAGCTGTTGGGAGGCAATGATTCTCCCCCTGCCACACAACGTCTGTTACGGACAAACAGGACAGTATCTGCAAGGCTCACGCCCCCGGGGGCTGGCTGGTTCTTTCTGGGCCTAATGACTACATAGTAGTGGTGTTCTTGTTGGCCTATGAAGCAGAGAGCAAGTAATTTGGCCAATTTTTATCTGGCAAGAGTAACTGCAATGCGATTTTTTTTAAAGCTTCCTTTTTCTTTTTCTTTTGGGAAAGGGGAATGGAGAGAAAAAGGGAGGGTGAGAACATCAGAAACATCGATGTGAGAGAGAAAAACATCGATTGACTGCCTCTCATACACGCCCCAACTGGGGACTGAACCCGTAACCCAGGCTCATGCTTGGACAGGGAATTGAACTGGTGACCTTTTCCTTTGCAAGACAACACCCAACCCAACAAAGTCACACCAGTCAGGGCTACGAAAGCTTCCAGTCTTAAATGCATTCATTACTGTGAACACTAATTCTTTATTAAAATGTACCCCTCTAAGAAATGAGTGAAATATAAAACCAGTTTCAGATACATATATCTGGGACTGGGGCCAGCCCCAGCTGAATGGCGGTGGCTGCCTGCAGGGCTGTGCAGGGAAGCAGAAGCCTCGCCCCCTCCAAGGGCGGTGTAGGCCTGAGTGGTGAGAGCTGCCTGTCCAGCGTGCAGGTAGCAGCATGAGCACCATCAGCCTTCACCCCCTACTCCGCCCACTGCATTTACAAGCCCTTCTTCCAGCCTTAATCTTGGCTTTGCAGACGGTACTTATTAGATGTTTTCTTGGGCTGTTTTCATTCCAGGCAGCTGACTTTCTGGTTTGTATTGTACAGGAGAAAATTCCTCTGCCTGGGTATTTTAACTGCCCAGGGTACAAAGGGAAGCACTAGCTGTTATTTTGTCCCTAAATTCTTCAACAGGCATCTCTTGAAATGAAGAGATTCTCCCACATACCCACAGCCCATCGCCCCATGAGGAAAACCCGCCGTGACACCACAGTGCCCCCTAGTGTCAATTCCCTAAACAAGTACAGCTGCTCCACAAGATCTTTTCAGCGGCTTTTTCTCAACCCCACATCCAAAGTTCAGGCATTGCATCCAGTTTTCATGCCTCTTTAGCCTCTTTTAATATAGAACAATCACCCTATCTTTTACTTTTAATAATACGGACTCTCTGAAGAGCCTAGGCCCCTTGTCTTATAAAATGTCTACCTTCTGGATTTATCTGTGCTTCCTGTCGATTAAATTCAGGTGAAGGATTTTGGGCAAGAACTTCACATTGCATTACATGAGAAAGCACCCACTGCTCGGTCATCTCACAGCCGGCAGGAGTTTGATCACGTGGAGAAAGTGGAAGCTGCCATTTCTCTGCACTGGAAAGGTACGTTTTCCTCCTTATAGTTGGTAGGTATATGTGAGGTGATGCTTTGAGACCTTGACAATAACCTGTTCTCCAACCACCTTTCATTACCCCCTTTTTAAATCAGCCAGGTCTTCTGAATGCTTTTAGATAAATTTTCAGCATTTAGGGTGACAAATGAATTTTAATTACATCTTGTTTTCCTCCTATAAGTCAGACAAGACTAACATACAGGTCACAGTACATTATATCAGCAGCTGCTAATGAGGCCAAAAAAGAGAAAAAGGTGGTAGGAACTAGTTAGAATCCAAGAGGCCATTCTTGGGTTTTCCTCACTTAAGCACGTTGACAGGAGTAAGAGCTACATGAACACAGTACCTGGATGAAGATCATGCGTATTTTGGACAGCTGTTTTGTTTCCATCTTCACCTTTCTTTGGAAGAGGAGGCAAGTTTTTGGAAAGGGTGTTCAGATAATCAAACTTAAAGGAAAAACCAAAAGAATTACTTCAGACTGATGCACGGCTGGGAAGCAACTATCACAGTATGTCCAGTTGATGAACTATGATCAAAGTCTTTTTTTTTTTTTTTTTTGCCGTGGCTGGTTTGGCTCAGTGGATTGAGTGCTGGACTGCAAACCAAAGAGTCCCAGTTCGATTCCCAGTCAGGGCACAAGCCTGGGTTGCAGGCCAGGTCCCCAGTAGGGGGCGCGTGAGAGGCAACCACACATTGATGTTTCTCTCCCTCTCTTTCTCCTTCCCTTCCCCTCTCTCTAAAAATAAATAAATAAACCCTTTAAAAAGAGTCTTATTTTAGGTCCTGGAAATAAACCCTTGCAAACTGAAAGTTTTTCAAGGGGCTGATTAACTCAATTCTACATTTTGTTAATTAGTCATAATTTCCTGCGATTTCTTCTCGGGGAGCCTCTGGTTAATAATAGCATTTGGAGTTTTCATAATGCCACAGAGTTCTGAACACATGAAAATATGCACTTTGCTTGAGAGTTTCAATGCTTCACAGAAAAGGAGAGGAGTGCTTTGCCTCCACGAGCTTGTAATATCTTTGGACTGTCTCAGCAGCTCACAGGTAGGGGAATTTTAATGAAATAAAAACTTTAATAAAAATGGGATTTACTAGAGGTTCATCGTCAGTAGGGAGAATCAGCAGTGATACTTCAAGGCAGGGAGAGAGAGGGCTAGTGATACATTGGCGGAGAACTTCGGCTTAGGTGCAAGGCCTGGGATCAGCGTTCTCATGCACTTGTGAGGGCATGGAGTTTGAGAGTGTGGGTTAGTCAGTCAGTTGGAATGTAGAAAAAATATCTTCAGGAAATGTACATTATGCAATGACCTATGAAATGTATCCACTTTCAAAAAGACGCTTAGTCAACAGCTGTTAGTTTCATTCAATTACCTGAGACTGAGGGAACTTGCTCAGGTCCGATTTGAAGTAGGGCGGTATTGCTTTGTTCTTAATGTTCATTAAACGAGTGCGTGTATTTTCAATTTCCTTCCTGGTCGATATGTCCGTAACGATGCAAAAGAAGACACAAAATATTTCAAAGTGTTATCTGCATGTGTTTTAGCTCTAAATCCACAGAAAATGGGATCACTAGCAGTATGAATGAGCTTGTCAGACATTTTTTTTGTCAGTATGTTTTGGTTCACTTTCTGCTTCTTCTGGAATCAGTCACATTTCCTACTTAGAAACCAAACTTCCGTATAAGATAGAAAATAATGGGCCGGGTGGTATTTTGATTTTATAGTTGATCTCAAAAGACCAAGAACCACATGGTTTAAAAGCCAGCTAGATTCTGTTAATTTGCCTAATTTCAGTAGCAGTGGTAGCAAAAACTAAAACGAAAACCCCAGTAAATGTTTATGAATAATGTGATAGGTAATTACAAAGTAAAATAAAAGCAATCATGATAATCCTGCCAGTTGTCTTTCCAATACAAGAACCCTACACTGGGGAGGCAATATTCCAGTGTGTGTGTGTGTGTGTGTGTGTGTGTGTGTGTGTGTGTGTGATCTCCAATGAGAAGCAATATTTCAGTGTGTGTGTGTGTGTGTGTGTGTATGTGATCTCCAATGAGAAGCAAACTCAAGTCACTGAGTAAGGAAGGCTCCAGATAGCTTTCAAAGAGGCCCCCACAGCTGGGAAGCTTGCCCTTGGCCCTTGGCCTATCTCTTCCTACTTCCTGAAATATGCACGAAAGGGTGGTAGCTGCAGCATTTTGCAACCATGAAGGAACTCTGAGGATGGAAACCACGTGCCGATAAGGATGAAACGGATAAAAAGATGGAGCCTGAGTTTCCAATGATGCGGCACTATCTGCCAGACCGCCCACTTCTGACTCCTCTTTTACATAAAGAACCAAAAAAAAACCCCCAAAACCTGTTTCTTACAAAAGCACTGATTTGGGGACTGTCTGTTAAACGTAGCTGAACCTACTCCAATATGAAATAGTCTCAATTTTAAGTGTTCATTGCATGCCAGAAACTTGGCGAAGTACTTTACATTTAACCTTATTGTACAATAATTCTGAGTTACTATTATTACTCCCATTGTATTGGTCAAAAAATCAAGGCCTAGAGAGGCGATGCAGCCTACTCTAAACCACTAACCAGTAGGAGGTGAAGTAAAACCCAGGTCGCCTGCCTCCAAAGCCCACAATCTCCATACATACACACGCTAGTCAGCAATGCGTCACCTGACATGTGAGCTGACCTTAGCCCTCAGGCAATCCAACGATCCCTGTCTTACAGAGAAGCCAACCGAATTCCTGAAGTGCAGCGACCAGCCAGCATCGCGCACTGTGTGAGTGACCAAGCCGGCACAGACTCCAGGCCTCTGGCTCTGAGACCGGCCCTCTTTCTCGTATTGGACGGCCTCTCTGAAGATACTGGTTGCACCAAAATACCTTATTTAAACAACTGTGATTTCGCACTACTGCCTCGGACACATATTGAATTCTAGGACACATACTGAATTATGCGCTTCACCTTCTTTTCCAAAAACTTTCATTGCCTTGCTGTCACCTGCCTATTGTTTAAAATTTGAAATTTTAGTGTTTCGGAATTCTAAGAACCGTGAATAAAGAACACATGCCTATGTACACAATTCAGAAAGTACTGAAGAGTGTGGAATGCTGTCCCCTAACCTGCCGGTGTCCTTCCCCACAGGCAATCACCATCACCAGCCTCTTGGAAACCCCTCCAGGGATGTTCTGTGACACAGTATACACCTTGCAGTTTGGCCTTGTGTGCGGGGTGGGCCATGAGACTTGAGGCCGTACCTCACCACTTCTCCCACACATTCCACAAGGCAACCCAGCCCGTGTGTGAAGCAGCACCATCGCCCTGGGGGTCACTGTGGAGAGAGGCCCTGGGCATGTGTACAGCAGCACCACACACACCGCTACAGACTCAGTCCACCTCTCCGGCTTCCTCTTTATGGCAAGAGAGTTGGGGTTGGAATCGTCAGCTGGATTGAAAGGAAACCAAAGCACATGATGCTTAGAGCGCATTCCTCAAGTGAATGATAGAAATCCTCGAATGTTTATGACTATGCACTGCATTAAGTTCTAGAATATGTATTAGTATGTTAAAACTACCGAAGCACAGAGAGCTTTCTTACTTAGCAGAGGGAGAATATCTACCTAATGGTCAAATGGACATCCTCAAGGGACACGGACGTCTTCATACAAAAGCTGCGTGGCCACGTGGCAGAAATGCGGAGGAGACAGGATGCCAGCAGGGAGGCTGGGGTAGGCCTCCCACCCACCCCCTCTAAGACTCTAGGAGCCCACAGCACTGGGCTTTTCCGTGTGCTTGTGTGTACTTCAGGGTGGGGTTACCTCTTTTGAGCTAGTTTTTCATTCCAGTGCTTTCCTGTTTCTGTGTGCCTATGTGAAAGGAAAGAAAAGTATGGCTGAAAAGGGGAAGGCGGGTGCTTTGCTGACTTCCCGCACAGCTGGCTCTTTCTCTGTCATCGTCATCGGCCCCATCGCAGGTCACCCCCTTCCCCGAGTCCGGAGCCTCACTGGCACCCAGCAGGCGCCCCGGATATCTGGCTGCCCCTGGTACAAGTCTGAGTGATGCTCTGACACGTCTGAGAGCACATTGCTCCTTTTCTCTAAAAGAGGGCCGGCCCCTTCCAAGCTGCCCTGTGTTTGAAGTCATAAAACAGGTCCCCACTGGCCTTTTTTCTTCTGGTGCCCCAGGCGAACCTTCTGGGGCATTTCTCCCAATCTGTCACGGTCTACCCATGTGCTGACTTGTTCACTGGCTCTTCCCGATGCCACCCTACAAGCTCCACGATGGTGCGGGCCAAGTTATATTATTTGTCACTCCCTGTACCCAGCTCCCAGGAGGAAGCGTTTCACGCCATGGGCACGCCTCACATGCTCCCTGGGATCAGTGAGTGAACAAGCAAACGCACATGCTTCCGAAAGCAGGGGCAATGCTCTCCGCTTACAGACAGCGAAGGAGCCACCACCAGCTACGACAGCTTGTGGACAGTGTGGCAGATGCAAGGCTGAGGACCCCTGGACATGGCCACCCGTACCCACGGCACCCCCGCCTCTCCACTCGCCATCCCTGTACGTAACCTTGTACACAATTTGAAACGCGTTATTAGATCCGCTTACTTCCATTTCTTTTCAAAGAAATCCGCACCAAATGTGTCTGGCAGGTCTTCTGGAGCAGTAGCCACAGACTGCTTGAAGAAATCGGATAGGTGGGCTGCAACTGTAAAAACAGATGTGTTGAGCTTTGCAGCACAGCACACGAGTAATGCCCGATTGCTCATTTGAGATGCTTTCTGAGTGTGGGGAACCGGTTTGTTTTGAGTCTGGCAAATCTGACTCGGCGCTGTATGGAAAACCTACAGGAGCGATGTGGTGGGCAGGAGCCAGACCCTCAAACCGGGTGTTCCTGTGGGAATCAGGCCTAGAAAAGGCATCCAGACTGTGATGGGTTGCTCTCGTTAAAACTCCCTCGCCCTGGTCTGAAACAGTAGCTGTTTGCTGCCTATCTTCAAGGTAATTTCCAAAGCCTGGGTGAATTTTCCCGAGGACGGAGCTGATCAGCTTGCCTCCTCGCCCTTCTGCATTTATTTTCATTTCCTTGATTGTGCCTACAATGCAGACAACAGTGTTCTGTGTAATAGATAATAAATCCTTCTTTGATGTAAGACCCGAGAAGAACAACAAAAGCCTGTCCGGGCAAGGGCCGGCGCCCTCTCCCCTCGAGAGGAGCAGCCGCAGGACTCTCATCTTAGGGACACCGTGCCGTCCCTTTCTCTCCACAGGACTGCTGCGGCCCGGGCATTGGTTTTCGTCTTCAGTCACAGCGTGCGGACACTGCGGGCCAGAGTCTGCCACACCTGAGCGCCTATCGTTAACCCTCCAAAGGTTTAGCAGAATTTCCGTGACCAAGCTGTAGTGTAACAGTCAACTTGTGCGCAGTGTCCTACCGGAGAACCAAGTGTGAAGTGTGGCGACACACCATTAGGGGCGTCAGTGTCAACTGAACTGAATTTCTTCATATCTGAAGCACCAGAACTTAAAAAAATTTACCTGTTTTATTGAAATTGATTTTAAAAAAATAAGGATGTAAATCTAAGGATATGACTATAATGCAATGATTTTTTGGTAATTTGGGAAGTGACTCTCAGAGTCTGTTCCACGGATCACGGCCTCGGTGGGATGTGAATAGGAGGTTGAGAATGGGAACAAGCTTTCACGGTCACGTGGGCTCAGGAGACCCCCATTCATACCAGGCTAAATGTGTTTCACTGCTGTAGGGCTTGTCCACATGCTCCCTTGGTCAATGCATATCTGGCTCTCTAAGGAAATAAGGTGATGTGAAGCATTATCCAGACTTATTTTACCACAAACTCACTCTGGGTGGAGCCATCTCGGAGACCGGTGTTTCAGTGTGGGACACCTGACTCAGGGTCCCCGCTGACGTAGGTCAGGGGTGACTGTACGTAGCCAAGACTCCATTTGGCTAATGCATCTGTTCATTTGCATGTTTATGTTAATCTGTCCTTCACTGTGGGGCGACCTGGCCATTTACCTCTCTGGTGACTGTTTCCTCGTGCCAGAGGTTATGAATCCCAGTGCTACAAGGTACGGTTACCAGATAAAGTATAGGGCATGGAATTAAATTTAAATTTCAGATAAAAAAGTAATTTCTTTAGTTTAAATAGGTCCCAAATACTTATACCACAGAATTGCTTGTTGTTTATCTAAAATTGAAATTTAACTGGGCCTTCTCTGTTTTTGTTTGCTAGATCCGGCAACCTTAATGTAAGGGGCTGCCCAGGTAAAAGACTGACACAGACAGAGTGGAAGGACCGGGAGGCAAGGGAGGGGGTGCGGTGGAGTCTTTAGTTCATGGTCACTGTACAGAGGTGGCTGCTAGTCACCTTCAGGCCCTTGTCAGTACGTAGGGTAAAGTGACATTTCAAGCAAAGAAAAATTTCGATAAACAAAAACAACCGTGCAAGGCAACACTGTGGGGGACACAAGAAAACATCTGTGGGGTGAATGAACCCCGGGCTGCCGGTTTCCGCATTGGGCATGTGGCCAAAACAGAAAAGAGAGGAAAGCCCCAAACCACCAAGTCCTCTGTTGCTTGTCTGCTGTGGACTGGGAAACCATGTAACTGGCTTTGTCGGAGCTGAGTGTGTTCCAACAAACGCGCTTTGAACGAGCGTGTTTTCCGAGAGGAGGCGCCTGAGCTCTGCAGCGTGAAGCGAGGCAGGGTTTGGGGGTGGCTGTGCCGCTGCCCGAACGCTCTCCTGCGTGTGTGAGTGTCGTGGAGACAGGGCAGGCTGCTCGGTTCTTCCCTTCCTAGTACCTTAGCTATGTTCCAAATACAAGTTAAGGTCAAAGCCAAATGCCTCCCTTTGTATTCAAAAGACGGAAGTTAAAGATGAATCAGAGGCAATCACAGTTTTCAAGAATCTCACGATTCAGGTGGAAAAAATTGTATGAGCTCATAATTACAATACGACATGGGCAAAACATGACTACAGAAACACATACACAAGTACTCTGTTCTCAGACGCAGGAATGACTGAGAAGTATATTTAAGATTGTTCCTTTGAAATCTGTATTTTGCAGAAAAATATTAAATGTACTTGCCTTCAGTAACATGACTTTTTGTACTTTCTTCCATCTTAGGGAAAGACTGAAATAAAGATAAAATTTCTTGATGACGGTGATGATGTTACACACAAAATTCACTTTGTTTAGAAGCATTCTTTAAGTGCTCAACTCAATCTTTTATGAAAATTACTGTATAGTGGATAGTTTTAATGCCACTACACATCTTATTTGATTTTTTTAGTCATTCCTTTCATTTAACAAATTTCTAAAAATAGGAATCGTTTTAACTCTCAGAAACTTCTTTTTCTTCTCCCTATTTCATTCATTAATCCATTCAGCATTCCCAAGAACGTCCAATTTCTCTGAAGAGAATGAAAGCTTTTACTTAAGGGCCTCTAGAGTTACTTATGGCTTAAGGAAGAGCCTCAGAAACATTTGGAAAATTCAGTGTATGAGGAATCAGATTTCCACAGAAACAAGGAATTATAAGGAGGGGGAAACGCTTCCCGGAAGTGGCAGGAGCGGCTCTTCCTGACAATTTCCGTCCCGGGGCACCCGGCACTGAAACCCCAGCTGAGACGCTGGGGCGGGCGCGCTCCTGCCTCACCATCACCAGCTTAAGGAGGTCTGCAGCGCTGCCTCTCTCCTCCTCAGTCCTGGAGTCCTTCACCGCCATGTCCTGCAGCTCATCTTCCTGCTTCAGGATATGGTTGATGTAATCCTAAGTCAGCAGAAGAAAACAGATCAATAAAAACGAGAAATAAGGTGCAGAGACACCCAGATAGTCAGCATCGACCTGGAACATCACAAGAAGACTAGGAATATCGAAGTTAGCAATGGTCAACAGCCAGGGTTCCTGGTCAAGCAATCTGCAAAGCCTTTTCTTTTTTTAAAAAAATTTTTGAGACTTTTATTTTAATTGTTTTTCAGTACAGTTTTCTGTCTTTTACTCCCATCCCAGGCCACCCCCCAGTGCTCCCCACCTCCCTCCCCTTTCCACCCCCCTTAGTTTTTGTCCATGTGTCCTTTATACTTGTTCCTATAATCCCCTCCCTTTTTCCCTGAAATTCCCTCCCCTCTCCCCTCTGGGTACTGTCATCCCCTTTTCTATTTCAATGTCTTTGGCTATATTTTGCTTGCTTGTTTGTTTAGTTGCTTAAGTTCCTGTTAAAGGTGAGA
>PVKM010008725.1:0-38436 GCA_004027735.1 Carollia perspicillata
CTACAAGAGAAGGATGAACACAGCCCAAGGAGGTGGGGGACAAACCTGGAGTGCCCAGCTCAAGTGATCAGGGAGACTGTGCCTCTGGACCCTATAGAACACCTACTACATAAGGCCTCTCTATCAAGCCCAGGAGACACAGAAGTTCTATCTAATACAAATAAACCAACACAGGGAGACTGCCAGAAAGGGGAGACTAAAAAACTGTGTCCCAAGGGAAAGAACAGACCAAAATTCCAGGAAAAAAAAATAAACAAAATGAAGACAACCAATCTACCAGATACAGAGTTTCAAACCCTGGTTATAAGGATGCTCAATAAACTTAGAAGAAGAATAGATGTACTTAGTTAGGATTTCAACACAGAGATAAAGATATAAAAATGGAAGTAGAAAATGTATAAAAGAACCAGTCAGAAATAAAGAATACGCTAACTAAAATGAAGAATACATTACAGCAAGACAACAGTTCAGCAGATGAAGTAGAGGATCAAATCAGAGATTTGGAAGCTAAGAAGTAAAAAAAGTCAGAATAGGAAAAAAGTACAAAAATAAATGAGAATAGTATAAGGAGTCTCTGGGACAATTTTGAGTGTACCAACATTCTCATCACATGTGTGCTGGAAGCACATGAGAGAAAGCAAGGGATTAAAAACCTATGTGAAAAAATAATTGCAGAAAACTTCCCCAACCTGGTTAAAAAAATAGACATACAAGTTCAGTAAGCAGAGAGAGTCCTAAACAAGATGAACCCAAAGAGACCTACTCTAAGACACATCGTAGTTAAAAAGTCAAAGATTAAAGACAAAGAGAGACTCTTACAATAAAAGCAGAAAGGGAAAAACAGTTATCTACAAGGCAGCTCCCATAAGACTGTCAGCTGATTTCTCAGTAGAAGTTTTGTAGTCCCAAGGAGATCGGCAAGAAATATTCAAAGTGATGGAAAGCAAGGAAATACAACAAATCACTCTACCCACCAAAGCTATCATTTAGAATTGAAGGGAAGATAAAGAGTTTCCCAGACAAGAAAAGGCTTAAGGAGTTCACCGCCACCAAATAAGTGTTACAGGAAATGTTAAAGGGTCTTTTTAAAGATGGGAGGGTGTTGTGGGATGGGTGAAAAAGGTGAGGGGATTAGGAAGTACAAAGTGGGAGTTACAGAATAGTCCTGGGGATGTAAAGTGCACCATAGTCAATAACGTTGTAATAACAGTGTACGGTGTCACGTAGGTACTAGATTTATCAAAGTGGTGAGTTATATAATGTCTAATCACTTGGTTGTACACCTGAAACTAATATAATATGGTGTGTCAACTGTAATTGAAAAACAAAAGATGATTTAAAGTAAAAAAGTATACTTTTGATACATTTTACATTTGATATATTCTGGGAAACTATCTACAAAAAAGATTTGATAATTTACAGTCTTAGTACTCATTTCCTTGATTCTTTGCCAACAGTAAATATTATTGGTCTTTTTAACCTTTGCCAAGGTGGTGAATTTAAAAGGATGTCTACTGTTTTTGATTAGAGTTTCAAATCTAATTCTTAATGAGTTTGAGTATCTTGTCACATGACTGGCAGCTCTTTGTGTGGCACTTCTTGAATGCATAAAAATGATAGTATATGTAAATATAATGTCATTAAAGCTATATGTGATATATGCATGTGCGTATATAGATAGAAATGATAAAAAGTACACTAGGAAATGTAGTGTTAAGAGTAACTATCCAGACAATGCAGCAATTGTGGGTTGACCATAGTCATAAAGGAATTTCATGAGTTACTTGGACTTTTTTACAATGAGAATAATATATTCCAACTTTTTAAAATAATAAAGTGACTTAAATAAATAGACATCATAAAAATGAATAAAACTATATATGACTGGCTACAGCTTCTTTTCCTATTTGCTTGCTTCTCATCCTGCCACTTCCAGTAAATAACCCTGCTTCCCTGTTGCATCAACTCCAATAGTTTCTCTACCCCCTTGAAGGAGTTCCTGAAGATCTGGTCTTAGACACTCTGCTCTCTCCTCCAGCTCTCTCTTGCACCCCTGGTCTATGGATCTCACACTGACATCTCTCTGCCTGCCTAACCCAAGTTGGCTTTAAACAAATAATGGCATTGAATTTAATCAAAACATGTGCAGCAACAAAAGAACATACAGGAACCTCTGAGAAGAGAAAACAGGAACATAGTAAGGTGCTAATCCAGCCTGGGTAGTGAGACAAGGCTTTCCTGAGAGAGTGGTATTTAAATATGAAGGGTGAGTAGGTGTTAGCAGGGAAATACCATTAAAGCATTCAAATAACTAAAGTATGAGCAGCATGACTGAAACAATTTGGGTACTGTGCAACTAGCTTGAAGGAAAGTATTTCTGTTACCTCTGGGGCCAAGAATCAGCCTGGCCTCCAGGCTGCAAGGCCTGAGAAGTCTGATATGTTTCCAGGGGGATGGAGGGGTTGAGTGTAACCCCTTGGCCATATAAATGTGGCCAGAAGTGAGGAAGTGGAAAAAGTTAGCAGGATTCCATGAGAAGGATCCAAAGCAGCGTTGTCCAAAAGGACTTTCTGCAGTAATGGAAACATTCTATAATCTGCATTGTCCACTATGGCAGCTACTAGCCGCATGTGGCTATTGAGTACTCTAAATGTGGACGGTGCTTTTGAGGAACTGAATGCTTTATTTTATTGAATTCTTATTTTATTTCAATGTAATTTAAATAGCCACATATGGTTTGTGGCCACTATATGGGGCAGCGCAGATCTACTGCAAAACCAATGTGAAACCTGACTTTGAATGTGTTGAGAATTAAGGAAGAATACATGCACACAAGGAGTAGAGGAAAACAGTGTACCTGGTAGTCTATAGTAGAGAGTGGTGTTACCAAGAGAGTCAAGCGTTAATGAAAGTCATATCATAAAACAGTGGTAAGACATGATAAAGAAAGAAAAGACCCCAGGAACTGGTGCCTAAGCAAGTGTGACTCAGAGTCTTGGGAAAAAGTTAGAAATAATGAAGAGAAAATTCAGAGGTTTCCCATTTTTAGTAACAGAGTTGGTGGGGTCTTGTGTCGTCATTGGGTGTGCTGTATTTGACGATATGTGAGAATGTGAAATCAAAAGGGTACAAGTTACAGTCCTTCAGGTGTTGTTGTTGTTGTTGTCGTTTGCTTTTTAAATCTCAGGAAATTTGAAAAAGTAGACTTTGGTCTACTAAGGGTCTCTGCTTTTCTTCTCTTTCCTTTATAACAAGTTCCCCAGTTGCCTTCTCTGCACCAGATCTTGCTGAAGCTCAAGGTTAAAACATTTGTTTACCAAAAGCACTCTATCAGCCTCTCTGATCCAAATTAATTTTTATAAGCACCTGTTCCAAAAGCATGCAGAGAAATTGGAAAAGGCATGAAGCTGTTAGAACTTGTCAAAGACTTCAACACAAAGGCCAAGCGTGGAGGAAAACCAATTTTTCATGTGTGTCGACACACAACTTCACTTATTGTGCTTTGGTGGTGACATCATTTGCTAACCTC
Source organism: Carollia perspicillata (assembly GCA_004027735.1). NCBI lineage: Eukaryota > Metazoa > Chordata > Mammalia > Chiroptera > Phyllostomidae > Carollia > Carollia perspicillata. Next base: position 3,530 of record PVKM010008725.1, read on the forward strand.
ACCCATAAATTCTAGCAAGTAAGACAAAGTCACCAAAAGTCCTCTGTCATTTCCAACTGTGCCAGCTGCAGTGGAATTGGATTTGTCTTCACAGTATTACGTGATGTTGAGGAGGGGGACCTGCAGAGCCTCACTGATTTTCTGCTGCCATCAAAAAGGGGCTTTTTCATTCCACTAAGGGAGTTGGGGCAAGATGTGTTCCGACCTGCTGCCTTTGTTCAGTAGGTGATGAATGGACTGAGGCCGTTGAATGCACTCCGCAGTATATAACAGAGTTATAAATTAAATCTCCCTGTTTACCTTCTCACAAGTCTTCACTGAGATGCCTTGAGAAAGAAAAATAGAGTTTAAAAAGCCATGGGTTATTCTTATCTGTTCCTTTTATCCTTCCATTCTTTTTCTGAATTGATTTTATTGTGGGAACTGTTGATTATTCGTCGATTACACATTTGTTCCAAGTTACAAAGATACAGTGCGGTGCTATTAACTTAACATGCTCGTTTTGCTCATGAAATCCTCATCCTATTCCTTAGAGCAACGTCCCAGATAGAAGGTGTCTTGCAGCCAGTGGGAGCCATGCCATACAACAGGCTGGCAAGTGGACAATCTACTCCCCGAGTCCTGGCTCTGTTTGCCCCGTTGTAATTCAATTACATATTTGTGAGCTTCATTCTCCTTATGCATAAATGGGAAATAAAAATGTCTGTCCTGCCTACATTCCAGGTTTGTGAAAGAATCAAATAACAAAATAGTTACAGAAGTGCTTGGTAAAACTGTACCATACTTGGAAGTATTAAATTTGTATTTATTATTTCACCTCCACTAATTTCCAGAAAGACTTTCAGTTCAGTTACAACAGAAGGTTCATAGGCATTTGGGCCATTAAAGCAAAGCTAAAAGAACAAGAGCCATATATGAAAATAGCAGATAATTGTTCCAGAAAAATCTATGTTAAGAATAGTTCTATCAGTTGAACACTAAATTTAGCTTTCAACTTCTTGGCAGCTGAAGCAGAACACAAGACGCCATTAGGCACATGACTCTCCTGATTTACAGAATGAAGCATGTGGTTTTATTAGGAGAGAAGAAAATTCTCCTGCCATTAAACTCTAAAAATTGTGGGTGAAATTATTTTCTGGGCACACACCTGTCTACATGTTGCAGTTGGAATACCAGCCTGGCCCACAAAACCTTCCCCAGGTGCTAGTTCAGGCTTTTCTGCCCACACTCGCTTAAGACATGGCAAGTGTGGAAGGTAGACATTAGACCAAGCTTAGGCACCTGAATCCCTACTTGGAGCGGCCCACCAATTAGAAACATCCACTTTCTACTTCATATGAGTGAGAAAAATAATCCAGTCTCATGTTTGAGCTATTTTACAGTTTGCATACTCTATAAAAATTAAGGTTTTCTAATCTGGAAGATTGTTGGATAACATAATAGACAGAATGGGGGGGCGTTGCTTCACAAATTTGCACATCATCCTTGCACATGTCCATGCTAACTTTCTCTGTATTGTTCCAATTTTAGTAAATGGGCTGCCAAAGCATGCACCAGAGTTTTTAACCATCATTTTTATCTAATCTTTTTTAATCTTTATGGACTGTCTTATATTTTGTCATAGAAGAGCAAAATCTAATAGCTCTAAAGAAAGGGAATGAAACAAGGACAAGTGGTTTTATTTCTGTGCTTGAGTTAGTGACTCCTGGGGCAGACAGGAAAGAAGCACGAGAGGAGAATCACTGCAGAACACGAGACACGTCCAGGGGGTCCTGCCCATTCGGGTAAGCTGACGGTGAACGTACAACGGGTGATGAACAGACAGAAAGAGGACTGTTCCTTAATGCATTGGGAGGAGTCCTAAGAGTGTAGAAAGAAAGACAAATAATGGAAAGGTAGAAAAGGTATAAATCTAACTTTCCTGATCCCCTTAGAGCCTACTCTGCCCAGCGAGGCATCAGAACCCTCAGCTTTGACCTGTTGGAACAAAGAAGCATTGTCAATCAGCCTGGGGGTAAGATCTGTCTGCAGCCTTCTCAGGAATTTTATAAAGACAATCAAGCATCATACATTCTGTGGATTTATTCATTTTATTATACCTCAGGCACAATTCTCAGACCTGCACAACTGCCTCCTGAACTTCTCTAGTCTTTCAGGTCAAGTGTGTTTTGTTTAGATTCCATTCACCATCCCTCCCCACCCCCAGACAGTTTGTTCTGAGAACACTTCCTGAACATCTCTGGGGACTTCCTGCTTGGCCTTTACTATGCCTTTCTCACCCTGAACTGGTTTGGGCCCTTCCTCCTTTGCATATACATATCCCACCTTTTACACACAATTTAGGAGATTCCATATATAGCTATTTAAATCTCAAGATTCAGCAGGGCTTGGGCAAATGACAGCATGGAGTAGACAGGACAGGGCCAGCCCTTGGCTGTGGACCCATCACCTAGGCCGGAACAGATGCTCCAGGAGGTGATACAGACACAGTTGCTAACGGAGGTAGGTCAAGACCCTATCCGGTGAGTCCAGCAGGGCAGGCAAACTATACTCCCAGCTCAATAGGCAGCATGGCATCCCAGAGCAAAGAACAGAATGTCCTTCCAGGGGAGGCCAATAGGGAGGAATTATAAAAAAGAAATATTCAAAATATCTCCACAGCCAGACTTTAGGGAGGAACTCAATCAATATATGTCAGGCCTCAGTGAAACTTCTCCAACATTCCATTTCCCTTGACCCATAATTTCTACTTCTCGGCACGCCTATGAAATCAGCAAGCCATAGCCATCCTTCTTTACACGATAGCTGGGTTTTGAAGTACCTAAGAACATCTGAAATATGGTTGACATCAAAATAGTATGAATATCCAGAGACTATGTCATTTCTCTAAGCATTAGCAGTGCTACAAGAAAGTTTGAGTAATGGCCATTTTTACAATTCTATGAAGAATACAATTTCCCTCCCTTCAAGCTGACATACGGCTTTTTGGACACCATCACTTGAAAGAAAGTGAAATTCACACGTTATTTTTCTAGTACTTCTACCCAAGTATCTTTTTTTGTTCTAAAGGAGAGGATCAAAACATCCTCTTAAAATTAAAATTTTCCGAACATTAACAAAGCAGGAGACAGAAAATGATGTTCTTGTTCTCTTCTATGTGAATTTATGTCTTTGCAAAGCTTATTACCCCCACTTCCTACCACAACTAAAAGAATGTAGAATCGCAGCTGTGTCGTGGAAGTCTAACTGCCTTTAGGAAGCGTATGCTTTAGAATCAAGAATGTAGAGAATATGTGGTTCAACCTCTACCCAGGGAACATGTAATGCCTCTTAATGAGCACGTGCTCTTTCGAGCCCTCTCCAGACCATATCTCACCTAATCTTCACAACAACTCCATTATCTCCATATTAGAAATAAAGAAAACTGAGCCCCAAAGAGGTTAAGTAATTTGTAGTCACATCATAAGTGACAAAAACGGAATTCAAACACTAAGTGATTGTGACTCATTTGTACCATCACACAACAAACATAAGCATTACCGATTTTGTTCCTAAACGATACTGCTAAGATTGATAAGGTATGTGATATATCATTTGGAAATATGTGTGAAACATTTGCTACTCAATTGAAAGACCTAATTTTCCATTTGTTTAATTTAAGCATCACCCTTACTATTAAAGGAGATGGACTTGAACTAATGTCTGACAACTTCAGACCCAAACAAGGAAACGTCATATAAAAAAATAAAATGAGAGCTAAAGAATCTAGTGGCAGAATCCTGGCATTTCTAAGATCGTGTCTTCAGTGACTGGGCTACAAATCACTGCCTTTACAGTGCTGGTTTGCGGGACAGCTGCCAAGGGCAATTTCTCCTCGTACAGTTGCATCACAACCTGCAGCCTGTGACTTAGTGCTCATGAAAGATGGGCGAGACTCCACTGAGACTGCCCTGTGTATCATTCTTCTCTAGGTGTTCATGTTGTGTTTGGAAATCATGTTGGCTCAAGGGCTAGCATTTAGTCTTGCTTGCCCAATGGCCAACGAATGATCCCATTCTCTGTGTGCTGAGCCTACTAAAAATGGCCAGACTTCATTTTTTTTCTTGAAAACACCTGCAAAGTTCAATTTCTTTGTTAAAAAAAAAAACCCTGTCATTAGATTCTCTGTGCTCATGCAGGTTCTGGACTGTAATCTTTTTTCCTACCACGAACATGTGCTTTTCCAACTGGTCATTTTAAAATAAGTGGTCTGGTCTTTGAAATGTTTAAAGTTAAAAAAGAAAAAAAAAATCTTGAGATTGATTTGACCAGTTTCCCGTGGGTTTACTCCAGATAATAAGTAATTTGAAAAGAACACCCACTCCCAACATTCGGAAGCAGTTTCACTCTCTAACGTAATGACGGTGTCATGCTGACTCTCCTGATAGCCCCAAGCATTCAAACACTCTGTGTTCTTAGCACCAGAACAAACCTGCCACGTTTCTGTTCATTCCAGAGTCAAAATTGTTATAATCTGCCGTTATGTTTTTCTGAATGTCCTGTCAAAATGTTTGCTCTGTCTATCAAAATACGTGAAATTCATTTGGGTCATCCAATATGAACGGCCCTGAAATCTTCCATACAAATGGGGCTGGATGAAGAGCAAACACACGAAGATGAGAATGAGAACATGTAGGGCAAAGCATGGCTTTGCTACTAAGCACAGTAGATTCTATTATAAAGAAATGATGGATAACATGGGACGTTAATTTATCAACACAGGTAAAATCTAACTTATACAACACACAGTATAGCAATTTTTCAGTGGTTAGCAGGGTTTTTTTGTTGTTGTTTTTTGTTTTTTGGCTAGCTAAAGATTAAAATTTGTTCCAATTACAGGATAATGTAATTGTTAGATTTCATGATACTATGTTCATTTCAAGGTGATGTTTCAAAATATTGTATGTCTGTTTCCCATTAATATGGACATTTCCAAGTACCCAGGAAAACTTGTAGAAGCTCTGAGATCATATGTTAGTAAACATCATAAAGTAGAAAGAATTGGGGCTCATGCCTACCTAAATTCCACAGCACAGAAAAGCACTTCTTCCTATCAGCATGAGAAACTAAAATTCATTTTAATGCATGCTCTTTATGGTGCTTAGCTGCAGAATTCCAAACTAATTAACTGAGAGAGACAAAAAATTATTCACTTATAATTAAAATTCCTAAGATTCAGTTTCTATGTAGAACCAAAATGAAAACTTTAAATTGTGTTTTCATTGTCATTGTCTAATATTTAGAAAAAGAATGGGACACTTGTCCTTTGCATGGGATCTCCAGACCACGAAGCATCAAAATCAGCTTCAGAAAGAAGCTGTGTCATTTGGGTAAGGCTGAGAGAATTTTTGCAAACTGGAGGTGCATACTTGCACTTCCAGAGGTCTACTTCCCTGTTACATGCAAGGACATTTATTACTGTGAGTCACCTTAGAGATCTGGCTTTCCCCACTCATAAGCATAACTTTTGTTTTTCTGAAAACATGTTGATGTCTATGAAGAATTTTTTCCAAGAACTATTTTTCTTTCTTCTGTGGTAATGGTGTTCAAGAGCAGTGTTTGCATACTAAATAATATATTTTGGCTGGAAGAATGGAGAGATAAAGCTACTCTGATGTTAAATGCTAGCCCGGCCAATTCTTTTCAATTCCCTGTTTTGTTTTGTTGTTTGTTTTGTTTTTAAGAGTGATACCTGCCCTCGCTGGTGTGGCTCAGTGGATTGAGCTGTCAGCCGGAGAATCGAAAGGTAGGTCACCCGTTTGATTTCCAGAAAGGGCACATACCGGGGTTGCAGGCCAGGTACCCAGCTCGGGGCATAAGGCAACCAATCAGCATTTCTACTCTTCTCTTTCTCCCTCCCTTCCCCTCTCTCTAAAAATAAATAAAATCTTTTTAAAAATGAGTAATACCTTTATATTCTGTTAATTTATTTTTTTATTTAAGTATAGTAGGTACATAATCTTATATTGGTTATATTAGTTTTAGGTGTACGATATAGGGATTTGACATTTTTATACCTTATAATGTGACTGCCACACTAAGTTTGGTAATCATCTGTGACCATTAAACTTACTTTTAACCATTCAATATATAAGCGATTTTAAGAGGAATATCTCTTTCATCCTAGTCTCCTTTGTTAGCAACTCAAAGCCTCCAGTGAATAAAATTAATGCTTACCTCAAAAGCCCTCTGTATTTTGACAAAGTCACCCGCACTGAGGTGGTTTTCGAGCAGGGCTGCGCTGTGGTCTTCGCCTTCGGCTCCCTCTGGCCCAGGCTGCGACCCCGCGTCCACCTCAAGTGCAGCGCTCTGGTAACTCATAATGGCTCACGTCTTTTCAACAGCCCCCAACAATGTCTACCCTTACTTCTTCCTTCCACAGGTGACTTTGAAAAGAAACCAACTTAGCAGTAGAATTCCAGATAAAAGTACACTTCAGGGCTTACCATAAGGAGGCACAATGTTCAAGCCGAGAGGGAGAGAATGAAAGCCCTCAGCGCCCACCCTCCCTTCACTGCCTGGTTTACTGTCAAAATCTACAGCCCAATCCTCCTGAAACACCGCCACTTTATACCCCGTCGAACCTGCCTTGGTTAAAAGTGGGTAAAGCTTCCCCCGTGTTTATAGCAACTGACACAGGGTGCAGTTTCTAATCTTCATTTCGAATGCATTAGAAAAGCAACTTCTCAACACCTCTTTGGCTAACCTAGTTTCTATTACCATGTTGAGGGGTTAAACTCCATTGTCTTGTCCGGAGACACTAGATGAGGCAGCTGCGAGGTGCTCCCCTCTGAAAGACACCTTGGCAGCAATGTGGCCTTGTTTGTTTCATCTGTCCCTGCGGCTTTCGTGGGTTTCCTGGCAACCAGCATGGAGCCAACTGCAACTTTCCCTTTTCTCCTCCCCCTCTCCTCCCAACTAATGACTGACCTGAAGGTTTGAATATATGATGTAAATACTGATGGTGTTTTTTGAAAAGACAATTCAGTCCATTTTTCATTAAATTTCACTGCTGTATTATTTCAAGACAGCTATTAGAAATACATTTTTATGAAGCATGTCATGTATTATGAAATGATATGATTAGCCAAAGAAAAGAGCGTGACATTCAGAAATTGTATGTTTTGCACAGAGGAAATGTTTTTTTTCTTATTTAATAAGAATCTGTTCCTTATATTCTCTTTGTCTTAGTTTCTAGGTATTTAAAATGGGGGTGGTTTATAAAGGCTCTCAATTCACTGAAAATATGAGGAAAACATAATATGATAAACTTTATGATGAAACTATTTATAGTACCATCATTGGTTCAGCTACTGTTAATGAAAAGGAGGGAAAAAAAGAGAAAAGGTGGCATTTTTTGAGTATGTACCCCGTGCCAGGCCCTACAGGAAACACTTTGTGCTTCGTACCTTGTTTAAGCTTCATCACCACCCTCCAGGCAGATAAGATCCTGTCCCCACTGTTTAGACGAAGGCCACAGGGTTAGGAAGGTGTGGAATGTAGCAGCTCCCTTTCTGACAGCCTGAGCTCTAGGCGATGTCCTGTCTGCACCTTATAATTTTCTCTCTGTAAAACTGAGAGGTCGTCACTAGATATTCCCTAGGGCCCTTCCACTCTGTCATCCTGTGCGCTGTTGTGCACAAGGCGCATGGTGATACGCAGCACATTTCCTACATCACAGAGGAGGAAGCGCCCCACACACATTCCCACACCAGTTTCAGAAAAATCAACGACACTTCATTTATGAGTTCATTAATTCATCTCTCTGTCCCTAATTTATTTATGGAAAAACCTACTCTATATCAGGTCCTGAATTGGAGCTGGGACCTACCCCAAGGGGTTTATGAGTTTTTAGGAGCCATTATCTCTCTGGTCCTCTTTCAGGCCAATCCCAACCGCTTGCTGTTTACCGTGCTGTGCCGAGAAGGATTTTGAAGGCTTAGCTAAGTTCGGAGGCAAAGAGTGGCATTCTAGATTATGGATGTTTATCACGGGCACAGAGGGCAGGAGGGGCGTATTGACCATAAGTTTCTCTTTTGGGGTTTAGCCCTTCATGTAAGTTAGGAAGCCGTTTTTAAGCCCTGATATTATAAATTCCTCTAAGTTATCTCACATAAGAACCAAATTTGTCCTATACCATCCTAACTTATAAATTAATAATAGCTTAGATCAGCTGAATCTGTCCCATAAATGTTTGCAAAACATTTTATAGTGGTGTTCTGGAGAGTCGGGCTCTGTTCAGTTACAGACACTAATGAGGGAAGAACAAGGAAATAAAAAAATCATTCAGTGCAGCTGCACCAGGAGCGGTAGGTGTCCTACTGGCTGACGACACAAGCTTCTCTAATTGTTCTAGGACAGTCCGACTGCCTGGCCTGCTCGGCCTTCATGAAGATGTGGCTCTAAACGTTTTCATTAGTCAAAACAGGAAAATACAATGAGCAGCTACCAAATTACTGGAGAAGTTCATCAATGACATTTTTTTGTAAATTTATGGCAATAGAAATAATTCTTGATCGTAAAATCGTAAAAATGGTTTGAAATGTCTTTGTAACTGTGTGGTTGATTTTCAGGTTAAACATCCACAACCCTGTAAAATCCATCACCAGCCTCTTGGCTCTGCTGAAATTCATCTTCTGGCTTCTCACAAAGCAATTACGACTGCGAATACCTGTCCCCTGCCCACTGCACTACGAGGCTCTTTGGGGGATGGTGTAGTGATGGAGACAGTCTGTGCTCTCAAGGAGTGGACGATTTAGTTGGGAGAGAATTCTAGCAATGAACCTGTACTTTCTCCCTTCTCTTGTAGGAATGGGCCCACATGCGCTAACATCCTGGAGAGCTCAGCACCCAAGCAACAAAGTAAGCTGATACATCCACTCTCCTTTGCTTCCTTTGGACCCGTGGGGACTGACTCACTCTGCCCATTGAACAGACACGCCCATACCTGTCCTTATCTCAATTCCCCCGTCCACCCCCAAATCCCTGCTCTCTTCCTCCCCAGTAATTCAAATTCATGACATAAATAAATGTAGGCCTTGTCTTTCCCCTAATCCCCCTGCTCTAGGTTTGCCCTCCTCTTGCAATGAAGTCTATTCTGATTTACATTCTTAATCCTGGCCTAGCATTCTCCCAACACCTTCTCGCTTTAATTGAAACCAGCTTTCCCTTACCAACCTATTTCCCACCAAGCCATTTAGAGTTGAACCTGCTTCTTGTCCCCAGTTCCTGTCCCCTGGGGCCAGCAGTAGGGTGGCTTCCCGTGATCTCCTTGCTTCTCCAACGAGGGCCTTCCTAACAGGGCCCCAGTGGCGAGACCTCCCAGGGCTCATTTTCAAACACAACTTCCTCTGAGAGCATGAGGGAAAGGAAGCACCAGCCCTGCCCTGGACAGCTTTTAAGCCCTCAGTAAACATTAATTGCTTTTCTTCCTTGTTCCTGATGCTCCCAGTTCAAATTAATTACTCCTTCCACTCTGCAACCACAGCATTTTGTGTGTACTTTAACCGCAGCACTTTTTTTTCTGCCTTGCAATGTAATTAGTTGCCTGTGTAGCTCTCTCTCCAACTACATTAACTCCCTAAGAACAATGCCCAACACGGCGCTTTGCATAAACCACACAACAGACAGCAATGTGCACTCCATCGTAAGAGAACCTAGGTAGAAAGTGAAATTCACCTATTGCTTTGAGTTCGCAGAACAGGATCCTGGGAATAGGTGACATTGAGTCAGAATTCCATGAAAAAAGAAAACGGGGGAAATGAAATATGCAATTGCGCCTTTAAGGCATTTTTAGTACACTAATTCAAACACTCTCAAAATAAAGCATTTCGTTTTTTACACATACCGTGTCTGTGTAAGATGGGAACCTGTGCTGAGGCCCTGACTCCGTGCCGGGCGCTACTCTAGGCACCAGAAGAGCAAAGGTGAAGGAGACAGCTCGGTGCCCACCATGCCCAGAGACACACAGAACAGTAAATGCTGGTTTGAAATAAATCCCATCTTTTGAGGAAACAGGTCCCCAGTTAAATCTTAGGCAACATGATGTTTGCCTTTTTCTGATCTGCTGAACAATGTCCAGAGTAACAAAACTATTTTCACAACAGCATTTTGCAGATTGTTCAAGTATTTCAACACTGAGATTTCATGAAACTGATATCCTGAAATAACTAAATGTGTAATTCTGCAATAAATTGCTTATTATCGTACTTTAAGTTCTACTCTAAGCCAAGAGTGGTGGCCAAATTTTAAAATATAGGGAAGTGAAATGTAAAATTGAAAAAAAATCCCAGTTATCGATTTAAGTACCCTTTCCCATTTGAGAAAGGCCACTGTGGTTTTATAAGTAGACACATAGGATTCACAGAACAGAATATTGGGAAAAGTGCTTAAAAATATCTCAAGTTCAATCTTTTAATGCAAATTCTGATGAGTCTTCCCAACAGTTAATCACTCTTGAGTCCCTCTTTGCTTTAACAAATCCTTCTCTTTGAAATCCAGTTTTCCATGTTCAAGGTTATACGTGGGCTTGTTGGTTGTCAGCGAGGCTTTCACTAGGGAGCCACTTTCTGGGCAATTACTCGGAACTAGGTTACCAAATTCCTTTGTGTTGCCTCCCTGAAAGAACACCGCATTTTATTCTACTTGGAGCTTTAGAACAGCCTGTCAAAGTCACCTTGATATTGAACACTGGCACCCATGTATAGAACTGCGAAGCAAGAGTCATAAAATCACTGCATGTAAGGAGTCACTGAAAACCCAGTAAACAGGTATTGATTTCCTCTTTGAAGAGAGAAGGAAAGTAGGTAGGTTGGAAATTAACAATTATTGAGTTCCCAGTATATGCCAAATATGGTGTTAGGCACTTTCACAAATGTCATCTTATTCAACCTTATGATATAGCTGCAAAATACTTAATATTGTCCTATTTTTTATTGATGACGGAACTAAGCAAGATTACGTATCTTGCCTGACTTCACACAACTCGTGAATTGTAGAACATAAGAATGCCATGCTCTGCTCTCTGCTAAGACTTTACACCAGTTCCTTTGTCATTTAATTCTTTTTGAAATTCTGTGGTGTGGGCATATTATGGTCACCATTTTATAAATAAAGAAACTGAGATTTAGGCAGATTAAATAATTTATCCAATTTCACTTAGCAAAGAAGTAGCAAAGCACTGATAGCAGAGAAGATAGCGAATTCCTCCAAACTCGGGGAGATGGGTGGGAATTCACAGAGGGATTGGAATACTGTCCTTGTAACACAGAATGAAGCAAAATTACCCATGTCACAACATTTCATACTGAAGCCAAAATTCTATCATTATTTTTATTGCTTCTAGGGCATTCTAATGTCTAAACCTATTCCATATCAATATTTTCAAGGTTAGTTATTAATAGAATGTTAGTTATTGAAGCACACATTAAATACAATTTGTGTTTTTAACACTTTGAAGAAATCATTTTCTGTGTTAGAATGAGTCAAAGGTAATTGTAATTAATGAAGTCTTCTTTAAGAATACCTGGTCTGTCTGGCCAGGACAGAATCTACTTTTAATAACATCAGAAGGGGCTCTTTCCCGTAACTAAAACAGTGTAACTACTGTCATGAAGTGACTATCTGGGACAGTTGGAGCACCCAAATTCTCAGAATCAGATGTTTTGTTTATAAAGCATTAAAAATCTTATTCTAAAAGAGAAGTAGACTTTAATTCAATATGGACTCCCTGAATGGGTTAGCCTCAAGGGAAGGTTATATACACGTGTGTGTGTGTGCACGTACCAGAGAGAGAGGGACAGGAGTTGTGTAAGAGTGCACCTTCTGAGACAAGTGGCCTAATGACCAAGAGAGGACTGTAGATAGTCACAGTGCTTCGGATGAGCACTGGTCACTAAGTGGGTGGCAGAGGTGTAAATTGGAGATAAAAATGACTCTGGAAAGGAAAAAATTCGACGAGACAGAACTCTAAGGTCAGAATCAAGAGACCTGGATTTGAACACAGTCCCCACTGTGGCTATATAACTCTGGACGTGTACTGCTTGGGACTTCACAGTGATACATAGAGATAATTCCTACATGCCCACTTCAAATACTTGCTTCGAGACTCACATGAGATCAAGTATGTGAAAATGTGTGCTAACTAGAAAGGGCTATGTAAATATTTTTGGTTGATTCATTCATTCATTTTATGACATTTTTATGTCACTTAACATGTGTAGGCACTAACTACCCTGCTCATGCCAATGATTATCAGTCCTGGATCTCAACAGTAAGGGCCATAAAATCTAAAAAAAAAAATCATATAGGTAAAGCATGTTACAGATAAAGTACTATGTGGGTTTAGTGAAAGAAGAGGTTGCTTAAGTATAGCTGAAGCATGAAGGCTTTGGAAGAGTTGACATTGTACTTGGTATGATGGCTTGAATTGTGTCCCAAAAGCTCTATGTTGAAGTCCTAACCCGTGGTACTCTAGAATATGACCTTATTTGGAACAGGGTCACTGCAGAAGTATTGGTTAAATTAAGGTAAGGTTGTACTGGAGTAAGGCCCCTAATCCAAGATGACTGTATCCTTATAAAAAGGAGAAATCTGTACAGAAATGCACACACAGATAGAACATGTGAAGACTGGAGTTATGATTCCACAAGCCAAGGAACTACGGGAAGCTGTAAGACCTGAAACAAATCCGTCCCTAGTACTCCCAGCCTCCAAAACTTGAGATAATACACTTTTGTTTAAGCCACTGTTGGTGGTACTGTGTTATGGTAGCCCCTGGAAACTAATATCATTGGTTATATAGATATACAAGAAGTTTATGTATATAAATGTATGTCATTGACATGTTTATTGTTATCAAACACTTACTGCAGTGCTCAGCACACTACAGGTACCAAACAAATAAATATTTATTGAATGAATGTTTCAACAAATAAAAATATATCACAGAAAGAGGAATAGATTGGCATCAAATATATATGTATATATTTGTACATATGTATATATACCTATATGTATACATGTATATGAATATATATATTTGATGCCAATAAATATAAATACATATTTTTATGTGTTTCATACTTCTGCCCTTGGGCCAACCCTCTACTTATTATGCATACACAATCAGAAAAATTAGCACTCCTGTGAAAAATGCTGTCCTTTCACCTCTGTTTATTCTAAGAAAGTCTACCTAGGAAAGCAAAGCAAATTTAAGTATAAAAGGCAATAAAAAGGAACTCACAACTTGTAACAGTCCAAGCTCTGAGACAAACACACTCTAAACGCAGGACTGCACCGAAGCTGCGACCCTGAGAGCACACTGCCCGGACAAATGCTTCTCACCGGACACAGTGCTCCCGAACACGGTGCTCTGATGAAAAGCCCTGAAGACCAAGGGCCCCTGTTTCTCTGTGGCAGGAACAGCAATAGTCAAATTCATATCAGAAGTACACTCCTGAATCAAGTTGTTCAGTGTGCTCACAGAAAAGTCCTCTCACAAAATGCAGATGGAGCTTTTGCAACCATTGCTTAGACCAAATGCTGTCAGAGAAAATGAGTCTTAATTTGCTCAACATATTTTGGTTTTGTAATTTTCAAGATTAATTTTTCTTCATGTTCAAGGCAGTGAAAGACAAATATCAGGATTAATTCTAGCCAATGTCTGAAACAAACACAAGGTCCTTTAAAGGCAAGCTTTTAAAATGCACTCTTGAATGAGGCAGGGAGTACACAGATGGTGGGATGCTGATTGCTGTGCCTGTGTCCACTATGGGTGTGTGTGTGTGTGTGTGTGTGTGTGTGTGTGTGTGTGGTAAGCGGGGACAGTCAGTTCCGGAAAAACAGCTCATCCACCTACTGGGAAAATATAGCGGTGGTGATGGTCTGGCTCATGGAGTTATTTACCAAGAGGGATGCTAAATTTAAGTAAGTGAGTCAGATTTTCAGCTAAGGGGAAAATGGTACAAATCTATGACAACAGCCAGCTGCTTGACCTTGGAGGAAGTAATTCACCTTCTCTGTTTCAGAATCTTCATCTAAAAAACCCAAGTCACATGATCATTCAAGTCCTTTCCAGTACTTAGTTTGAAAAAGAGGGGAGGATAATGTGTAGGAATGCTGTAAACTCCACAGAAAAAGAAAAGATGTTATGTCCTAGGCCATATTATTGTGGTCATACTGACAGTACTCAGAACACGAATGTGGACATTGTCAATAATTTTTTAATGCTGATGAATGAAATCATCGTGTGATCAAGCAACGGGTCTGCCAGTCATCTGTGCACCTGCCACAAGCTGGGCTCTACGTGACCTGCTTCTTCTGTTGATCTACCAGTGGGGGTTTGGGCACTTGTTTATGGCAAGTGAGTTCTCTCAGAAGAATGTAATTTAAGTATTTGGGTTTATTCACCCATTCATTCATATCCCCATTCATTGACTGAAACTATGAGACAAGCATAGTGTTAGGCACTGGTGATATAAAGCGACAAAGACAGGTGGGCTTCTACGCTCATGAAGCTTACAATCCAGGAGAGGGAGACAAACGAATATGCACAGGATTACCTAACAGTGATAGAAGAGCAGAGATGAGGTGGATTCAAGAAAGAACACACAGGGCCTCCTAACCCAAAGGTGGAAGATCAGAAAAGATGTAACTGAAAGAAACCATAGCTCTGGTGGTACCCAAGTGATGTTTAGGTATTCGCCAGATAAAGTAGGATGATGAGAGTTTGAGCAGAGAACACAGTTTGTCGAAGGTCCAGTGGGGACCGAGTTCATGGTGGATTTCTGGGGATGGAGGTAGTAGAGACTGCAAGGCCCCTGCAGCACAGGGAAGGAGGGCCAGGGAGATGGGGCAGGAGTCTGGCTGCAGCAGTGAGGCTGGTCCGGGTCATATTGAGGAGTCAGGTGTGCATGCCGAGGGCACTGGAGGTATGGAAGTTTTTAAGCAGATGTAATGTGATGAGACGTGCATTTGTGGAAGATTACCGATGCCCAGTGTTCTCATCTAGGCAGGGCAACCTCGCTCAGGAAAACCACTGTCTCCGGAGTCACTTCAGCCATTACACGTGGGAGTCACATAGCACCCAGCCCTCCCACCGGATGCCCATGACTGTGCACACGCTCCAGGGCAGCCTGCATCTCATACTAGAAATTCATTTCTCCATAATCATTGCGACAGGAAGTACAGGTGCTTGAACCACTAGAGTTCTTGGCTGGACTCTCATTTTCCTTATGTCTAGTATACGTAACCTCCTTATAATTCTTGGAATGAATGTGTCAAGAGCGATTCTATAAAAGGTCAAATGCCTTGTATTTCTGAAGCTTGTAAAGGCCACTGAACCAACATTTAATCTCTTTCCTTAGCTGTCTTGCAAGGAGTTTGGGTTTCCTACCCACATCTCTTTCTTTCCTTGCTAACAAAACCCTCATTTCATGTAGAACGCTGTGTCTAACACCAGGCAAGATGGCCTTTTTCTTAGCTTCCCTCACAGGGATGGCCGCCACAGGACACATGACACAGCTCTGGCCATTGACATCGTCCATGTTGCGGGTCCTGGAAGGGCTTTAGTTGTATCCTGCAGAATAGGGAAGGAGCTCCCTTTCCCTCATCCTGCCCTGAAGGCGGACATCGTGACTGGAGTAGCTCGGGAAGGACACCATCTCAGAAAGGCAGTGCTGGAGCCATTTAAGCAGCTGCCTTTTTCTAGATCTTACATTTTTAAAAAATTCCTATTTATTTAAAGAGTAGTTTTGTTACCTGTAACCTAATATAATTAAGAACATGACATTTGCCTTTTTAGAAAATACTAGAGAGTATGCAAGGTGTAAGCAATAAATGGAGTTTTAGACTTGTTAGACCAAGGTTTCTGAGAACCAGTAAAGTGGGGTGTCCAATCAAGAATGGGTTCAGAATGTTGGGTTGTTTTCTTTGTTTCTTGTTTAGGATACAAGGAGGGAGAAATTACGAAAACAAATATAACATTTTGGTATTAGGAAAATAAAGAAATACCTAAATATCAATAGTCTGCAAATAGAACTACCCTAAAACCCATTAGGCAATATAGATAATATTTTGATTATAAAAAACAAGCTCACTCAGATAGCAAAGTAATGTGGATTTGTTCTATAGTGCCATTAACAAGAGGTAAGGAGGGAGGGCGAAGAGAGAGAGACAGACAGACAGACAGAGACAGAGGACACTCCCGGAGGAGGAAGGAACTACAGCACCACCAAGTTTGATTTAATACTATAAAAAGTACTGGAGGTCATTCTGGAACGCAACCAGGGCTAGGAATTGGATTATTTTACCTTAACAGCAATCAATTTGGATTTTCAACTAAATGTACCTTGAGAAACTCTCCAGCTATTTTTTTGTTTCTACACTTTTCCACTACAAATTGACAATTGACCCTCACTCAGGTCAACTCCCCCACCTCATCCTTACTGTTTCTGCTCTCTCTCAGTATTACCCCTGGGCACCCATTCTGCTTCACAGCGTCATTGTATTCCTTCAGCTTCCCCTCCCACTGCCAACTGGTCTTTACAATTACTCAGTTCAGAAGCTGAAACAAGAATCCTAAGTGGCCTGGCTCATGATGATTGAGCAAAGCCAAATTATGAATTGGCAATCTCAAAGGCCATTTGCCAGCAGTTTTTTGTCCTTGGATGGTTTCCACTCCTATTCCAATCAGTGTGGCTGGGCAAAGTCACATTCAAACAGCCAAGGCCCCTTTCCTCCATCAACAACCATGGGTGATGCAGTCTCCTCCGAGTCTGGAGGAATCCGAGGTAGCTCACCTAGCTCTTCCGAGTGCCATCGAAAAAGGAGACAGGTAAGAAGTAGGTTAGTGAGTACACTGCTATGCAGAGAGTAACTTCCTACCCAGACTAACAAAACAAGACACTGTAGGATAATTACAGAATAAAGTGAGATATTAAGTATGCTGATTTTAGAAAGATGACTGCTATTTTTCTGCCGTGGTATCAGATGACTTGGTTTCTTTTCTCAAAGACCTTAGTAACACATGCTTGGAAAAGCTTAGCACTTTTTCTCAAAATATAAATGTCAAACTGTCAAAATCATAAAAACTCTCTAAAACAATTTTTGGAAAAATCTTAATAGAAAAGAAAAATGCATCAACTTATAAAGAAGCTAAATGCAAGTGCCAATCAGGAAAGTAGGTGAAACAGACCAGTAAACAGCCATTTTCCCCCACAGAAATCTTAGCTCATTTGGGATTTAACCTATATAATTTCATTTCCTAATTCCATTTAGAACAATGTCCTGTTGACAATTTGTAGCTTTTTAGGAAATGTGCTGAGGTGAAGAGATATCTTTTATGAAGCACTATTTGCTCTTTTATTTAGCATCTTTACATAACATTAAGTATCTCAATTATGTCATGCAGAGTAAAACATTTTAGTACACATATAAGGTAATGTTATTTTAAACTGGTAAGAACGGATACTACACCTGAGAAGTGATGGGTAATGTTACTTTAGTATATTTACAAGGTAATGTTATTTAGAATTTTTCTCCAGGACATTTTTGTTCTCCTAATTTCTTTTCTTACAGCTGAAAGGCGTATCATGGAAACTTGATTTTACATGCATGTGTTTCTTTTTTCCATGAACTTCATCCCTCCTATTTTAGTAGAAATTTTAGCATCTATCTTCGGTCTTCCTTAAGATAGCTGAAGGTTCACTAGTTTTTCTTAGCATTCTCTTCCCTAATTCTTTTCCCTGCTGCTCTGCAAGAAAAATAGAAAAAGCCCACTGTTTTCATGAATACCTTTACTCATCTTAATTTGAAGTCTCTGAGTAAGTATTCCATTTTAGCCAGCATGAACATGCCATTTTAGAACTTCCTCAGAACAGAAATGTCTATCCCAAGTTACTGGCAAACGAGCCCCACGAGTGCCGAGACCAGGGGAAGCACAAAGGAGCATGTTTCCTACCAGCACTGCAGATGGGAGAGGGGAACAGAAAGAACCAAGGGGAGCCACCAGCTTTCTCCTGAATCTGTCCCCCATGCAAAACACCAGGCAATGATTTACCCCTAAGGACTAGTCTTTCAGTCCATAGGTTTCAGGAATTTTGGATTTCACAAAACAGCAAAATGATTTCAGAAACTGAAAAAGGAAATTTCAGGTTTGGAGAATAAGTATGTTTGTCCGATTCTCAGTATCTGCCCCCCACCCCCCATCCCCACCATGCTCTCCTAAATGAAATGATAATTTCAACGAGTACAAATTAAACCTTAGATGACTTGTGCTTCCAATGTCAGGAGACAGTAATTACTACAACCTTCAAGTCGCCTTTAAGTAGGGAAGAAAAACCTCCCACACTGCTCCCACTTTCCTACTGCTGGCAAGCCTGCGAGGGAGGAGAGTAAGAGAAGTTTAAGAGACTCTGTGGAAAGGAGTAGAAAGGGACATGGGACTCAGAAAACAAAGGCAAAATCATCTCTAGAAAGAGGAAGTGCAACACTAAACCAAAATGCTGGTAATGGGCAGTTAACTTTGAGAGTTCATAGGACGAGTCACATGGAAGAGGCAGGACTGGAGGTGGCGGCTTTGATGAAGCATTGTATCCAGAAAAGAATGAAGCAGTAGAAGGGAAGAAAACAGAAGGGGAAATTAAGTATCTGATAGTGATAAAAAAACAGAAAATGCACTCTGAGCTTTCTTTCCCCAACATCAACACAATACGTTTCTATACTTTCCCTCCGAAAAAACAAACCACCTCCAAGGAGCTAAGTAAAACTTTACCAGCACACCCCAAATAAATAAAATATCGTCAGGTAAACATATGGCATATGAAAAAACTAGACTAAATCAGAAGTACTATGAAAAGAAAAGCAGAAAAACAGGGAGTAGTTAGAACTGGCTGAATGCAAGAAAGAAAAAAAAAAAGAAATTATATCAGAAATCAAGATTAAATTCAAAGATGCCTGAGAGAATAGATTTGCATAAAAATTTAATAAATAGTTAGTCTTGAAAAAAAGCAAGAAAATGCAGCCAAGACAAATGAAAACAAAATAGAGCAAGAAGTTAAAAAGGTTTGAAAGTGGTTAAAGCAGAAGACAAGCAAAGAGGCCTAAACATATGTTCATTGATGTTTCAGAAGGACAAAAGCAATGGAATAGAATACATAAAACTGTTATCCAAGAAAACTTTACAGAAATAAAGTTTTCTCTACACAGAGAAAGGGCCCATCACGTACCAGGAAAACTGACCTGGAATGATCAATTTGGGTATATATCCTAATAAAACTCCCAGACTCTGAAAATTAAAAAAAAATTTTTTTTCAGGATTTCTGGGCAAAAAGATAATGTAAAGGCAAGAGAACTGGACTGACATTGGGCTACTCAAAGCAACATACAGGGCAGGGCAAACAGGTTTACTGTCGTATGTGAAACCCAGAGATATTTTTGAATTATTTATTAATTACTGTATAATTTCCTTATGAACTGTAAACCTACTTTTGCCCCACCCTGTACAAAACAAGGCAACAGTGAAGCTACATTTTCAAGAAAGTTAAGGAAAGAAAATGTGAACCAAGCATGATATAGACAGCCAAGATATCCTTTAAGTATCAAGACTACAGGAAAGTAATGTTGAACATACGAGAACACAGAGAGTATATATATATAAATATGCATACACACATATGTATCTATACATATATATAATAAAAGCTATTAAAGGATAAATTTCATCCAACCTAGATAATTGAGAAAATTTAGGTAAAAGTACTAATCATGAGCACTTCATCTATTTAACTGTACAGTTCAGACTGAAACAACGGTGGGACCACAGGTGGTAGGATATGTTCTGATAAAGGAGGAAAATGAGACATGGGAGAGAAAAAGGAAAATGTGGAAAAAGAACGCTGACTCTCATTCAGATAACAGGTGAGAGTTACAGGATATATTTTAACCTGTCATACCAGACAGTACACGTTTAAGGAAAAAAAAGGATTATCAGTCCTATAAAATATTAATCCAAAGCCACAAGGATAAAAACATAAACCTTCCTAAACACCAAAAGGAATTGTTCTAAAACAACAAAGTAGCGACACTAAAAAGAAAAGAACACACAGAGAAATTAACAAATAATGTAACAGAATTAAGCCCACATGACAGTCATCTCATCCAATGTGAATGGGTTTAACTCAAGTTAAAAAGACAAACTTGAAAAAGCATTAACCTAGACAAAAAAAGACACTGTATAATGTTAAAATCCACATTTCACATTTAGGATATAACAAGTATGACTTTCTATTCAACAAATAACACAAAAAACACCTATATAAAACAAATACTAGAATAGAGGCAAGGAGAAACAGAGAAACACACTATGAATAGACGCTTTCGTTCACAGTACAACACAGGTCAGTAAGCAAAAAATAGTAAAGATATATGTTCTGGATTTACCTTAAATACTACATCTTAATAATAGAGAATACACGATCTTCTCAAGTATGCATGAAACATTCACAGAGACATGTAAAAACCTGATCATATATTAGGGCATACAGAAAATATCAGCAGGTACTGTAAAATTATTACAAACTACTTGCTAATTATAATGCAATAAAAATAGAAAATAATGCAACCAAAAAAGCTCTTCCACTTGAAAATTAAAGATAGTCCAATAAACTTAAGTCTTACACAAAACAGACAATATGAACAAAAAGGTTACAGAATTTCTGAAAAGGATAAATATATCTATGGAATGCATTCTAAGCAGTGATTAGAGAAAATTTCACAGCACTAAATACCTATATCAATAAAAAATGAAGATTAATTATATTTCCATCTGAAAAAGCCTAAAACAACAAAGTAAAACAAGAAAGCCCATGGAAGAAATAATAAATACAAGAAAGAAATTAACATTTGAACACTTAAAAGTATAGGTAGAGAAAAAATTACATCAAATGAGTGAGTAAAATCCTGTAAAAACAAAAATATCAACAAAGAATGTGCTAGTTTAATTTAAAAAGGGGGGTAAAGTGCAAATATACAGAATAAGAAATAACAGGAGAAGTAGCTATTGCTAGAGAAAAAATTTAAAACATAAAAATTTTTCACTCACTCAATGGAAATACATCTGAATATCTAGAGGATATAGATACTTTCTTAGAAAAATACAGCAAAATGACTCCTATACAATTAAAAAAAACAATTTGCATAAAAGAAAAAGTTATCAAGGAGTTACTCCACGAAAAAGAACCAGGCCCTGATGGTTTCATAAAGGAACTGACACATTTTTCTACATAAAATTTTAAAAGTTTGTATGACAAAAACAGAAAAATCGAAATCACAGAAAGACATAAAAGTGGTCCTTAAATATGAAAGAATTTTAACTTCACCTATAGGAGAAATGAAAGTTAAAGCTACAATGAGGTATCATTTCTTACCATCAGATTGGCAAAACTCAAAAGCTTGACAATAGATTATTATTAAAAGCTTTGGGGAAACAGCCTCACACATTCCTTGTGGGATCACAAGGAATTGCCACCGCCTTTATGGAAAGGAATTTGGCAATTATCTAATAAAGCTACACATGCATATGTCCTTTAGGTTAGTAACTCCACGTCTAAGAATCTACTCTGAAGGTATACCTCAAACAAAACAGAAATGCGTAAGATCAATTCATTGTAACGTGTTATTTTGCAAAATATCGAATACTGCCTAAATGCCTGAGCATAGTGGATAAATAGGATAAAATAAGGTACTGACACACCACGGGAACACTGAGCATCTGGAGGGGGATGGGAGGGGGGGAGGTAGACCTATGAACTTACTTGGAGCAGTTACTAGAGGTGTTTAGTGAAAAAGGCCAAGTCAATGAAAGCATGTATGGGAAACAGCTAATAAGCACACAAAGAAGTGCCCAACTTCATTTATCACTAGGGAAATGCAAATGTAAACCACGAGATACCACTTTGTATCTACAAGAATGTCTATAAAAGGTTATTCACAATCTTCGGTGAGGATGTGAAGAAACAAGAACTCTCTTACGCTGCTGGCGGGAAGGTAAAATGATACAGCCCCTTGGAAATCACTTTGACAGCTTCTTAAAAAGCTAAATATAAATTTATCATACAACCCAACAATTCCACTAAAATGAAATGAAAACCATGTCCACATAAAGACTTGCAGGTGAAAGTTCACTGCAGAATGATGTATCACAGCCAAAAAGGGAGCAACCCAGATGCCCATCAACTTCTGAATGGGCAAACATGCATGGTTCAAATAATGGAACACTGTTCAGCAATAACACCGACAGAAATGTGGATATATGCAATGACATGGACGGACCTCGAACACATTATACTAAGTAAAAGAAACCAGACTCAAAAGGTAACACTGTATAATTCTATTTACATGAAATGCCCAGAAAACTCTCTAAACCGAAAGTAGCTCTTGGTTGCCTGGACCTGGAGAGGAATCAGGGTCAGGTGGGAACAAGGATTAACTGTAACCAGGCGTGAGGAATCTTACTGGAATGAAAATGTTCTAAAACTGAACTGTTGTGGTTGGAATGCACAACTCGTAAAATGAGTGAATTGTGTGGCATTAAATTATATAGCTCAATAGTTTTTTCAAAGGATATATATTGAATTTTATGGGATGTAATTTACTCATCAATAGTTATTTTTTTTAAGAACATGTATAGAGAATGACTGACCCTACCAGTTTACCTGACTTGTCCACTTTTAGCTTTATCTGAAAGTTGTATCCAACGAAGTTCTCAGTCCTAGGCAAACGAATCAGGACTGGTGTCCCTACCTTTATGCCACCTTTTGTGTAAGAAAGAGGGGGACTCAGAAAACACATTTACTGCTTTTCTTCCCAAAAAGAAACACGGGGAAAAGACAAACAGCGAGGCTGAATACCTACAGCAGGTGGGGGAGTTGGGCAGAAAACGAGTGACACTTCCCTCTGTATGCCCTGGTACAGTTCTGACTTTTAGAAACATGCTAATGTTCATTATATAAAAAATAAAATTAAACTAACGGTGGGAAGTTTGTGGGGGAGGGACCTTAAACTTAGAAGAAAACTGAAATAAATGAACCCAATTTATTTCAAATAAATAACAATCACAGTGAAAGAGAAAAAAAGCATGACTCAAAATAATTATGAATATGGAATATAATCATTTATCCTTAGTCTTGGGCAGGGTACAGACAGGGAGAGAATACAATCTTACAGGCTTTTAAGCATGTATTTTACAGTGATATGGGCAGAAGCAGGAAAAAAACTACTTTAGATGTATTACAGGACTAAGCGAGTGAATATCCTGACGGACTTTTTCGGGAGCCAGGTTTCCTGGGAAGAAGGGACGCAAATACAGAATGAGGAAGGAAGGAAAGAACCCTATGAGGATGGGTTGAAATTGGGAGGTATTAGTATGAATGCATGATCTCTAAAACCAAATATGGATGTGAGCCCATGTAAAATGTATGTGTATGTGCATATTTGTGTATATGAACATTTCCTAGTTCTGTCTGCTGAAGAGGCCGAGCAGCAGCAAAACACCGAGTATCGATGAGAATGCCCAACAGCCAGACAGATCTATGTATCTATCATCCCCAAGGATTCCTTGAAAAAATTGCTGATTCCAGATCCTGGAGCATCTTTTATCTAAAATAATGTGCTAAAAAATAATTTTTAAAAAGCAGATGATACCAAAAAATAGGAGCCAGAATGAAGAAGCTCCTGCTGGCTAAATCTACAATTTAAGCACCAAAGAATTTAAGCACCAAAGTTAAGTAGTGAAACACAAGCCATTAAAAAAGTAGAAAACCAGCGGTCCAAAACAACAGCTAATACAAAAAGTTCACGTGGGCACATAGGGATGAGTGAAGGAGAAAGGACGGCTCCTACTTACAGCAGAATGCTAAGTGCTAACTGGTACATGAGGAAGAAATGCTGGAATTGGAAAAGCATTCTCCAACTATCCAAATAACGAAGGAATGAGCCAGAATCATCGATGGATGCTGGGGGGAAATACTGTTGCTAGCATGGACTTAAGAGTCTCCCACAGATTGTTCATTACATGCATGGTAAAAATAAACCAGTAACTACACTTTGGAGAAAAGGAACAACACCCTGACCTGGTGACCAAAATTAACACCGCCAAGGATGAGCAGACGTGACACCAACGTAGTATTCTAAGAGTGTGTAAACTGAATCTAATGATGAAACCCCCAAAGGGGGGTAGAGGAGACAGAAGGCTGTATTCTTCGGAGACGTACTACTACATTAGTGCCATGAAAGACAGAAGGGGCCATGGGGAAGAGCCGAAGCAGAGGAGACTTCAGGGAGGGACAACAGACAAGCAAAGGTTAAAATAAAAATGGCAAAATCTCAGTAATGGATGAATCTGGGTAAAAGATGTATAAATGTTCCTTGTACTAGTCTTATTTTTACCAATTTTCTGAACATTTGAAAACATTTCCATAAAAAGTTAAAAAATAATTAGAAGAGACTGATGTTGGGTTGCCAATCTCATGTTTTGCCTAATACAGTTACTAAAATGTAGTTATTAAAAAAAAAAAGACTACCATCTATGATTTTGTCATTTTGTTTAAAGAAAGTATGAGGGGATATTTTAAACA
Organism: Carollia perspicillata; assembly: GCA_004027735.1. Taxonomy (NCBI): domain Eukaryota; kingdom Metazoa; phylum Chordata; class Mammalia; order Chiroptera; family Phyllostomidae; genus Carollia; species Carollia perspicillata. The sequence goes on from PVKM010008725.1 coordinate 28,201, forward strand.
TTTAAAAAATAGCCATCATCACCAAATAAAAGAGTGACCCTTTAAAATAAAATTTGGATTTCTAAAAAAAAGACATCACATTGCCCGAGCTTCTCTGACTTCCCTGTGGAGCAAGGAGAGCTCCCTCAGCCTGGTGTTAGGGAATCAGTATTCTCAACAGGTCCGTTTTCGGCAAGGGGTGAAGTAGTTTGGTGCAAGGAGAATGGAGTCTGGAGACAAATGCTGAATCAAACCGAGGCTCCAGCTGTTACCAGCTCTTGTAACCTAAGCCTTCTTAGTTTCCTCCAAGGCAAGGCACAAAGCTAAATCATAGGACTGTTAGGAAGAGTAAATGAATACATTTAGAATAGTGCTTCACACAGAGAAGGTGCTCAGCATGTCTCCGTCTTACTTTTCTTGGGAGCCACCTTTCTGTTCCCTAGAGATGTTTCTGACTAGGGCCGCACTGGCCCTTTCCTCGCTGACCTGAATCTGGCCCTTCCAGGACTATGTAAGAAAGTGAACTATCCCAAGAACAAGCCTCCTTTCTGAAGGTAAATTTCAGAAAAACCAAAGCCAGAGATACTAGCAGTGGAATAAAAAGTACTGGTTTATGTTAGAAAAGTCTACTGCTCATAAAAAATAATTATATATTTTTCATATATTAATGTCTATTTTGCAAATGATTGTCTACTTCCAAGAGTAAGTAACAGTTTATGTCAAAAATAAATAGTATTAATATCACCAATTCTATTTATTTTACTGGCTATTATTTTGAAAGAAAGAAAATCAATTCAATAAAATGTCCATAAATTACAAGATTTCATCCAGTAGTCTACTGTCTTTTTGCTTCTTTCTACATATTTCCTATTTCCATCTCACAGGACAATTTCCTTTTCTATCACCAATGATAGTAATTCTTTAACTATCTTTTTAAAAATGAAGAAAAGTTTTAAAAATAACTAAATTGCATCATAACAAAAAATTATATTGCCAACGAAATTTAGTTCAACATTTAAAATCTTTATAAAAGATAAACAAATTTTGATCTTTCCTTTATTTCATAACTGAAAAATGAAAATGTTTAACATGAGTATTTGATACACAATTTCCTTAAAACTATATATATTTAAAGAGTGTATATTATTATCAGCACTCACGACAATTTCAAACCAACTAGCATTGGTATAGCTTCAAATCACTATTAGTTGTGGCTACTTTGGAGAAAAAAGGTACAAAGCTTATTAGGGCCTAGCACACAGGAAAGACTTAATTTTACATAGTCATAGAGTTCAAAAGTGGCATTATAGTGTAAAGACACTACAAATTGCCATCTCTCTCATATGTATCTGGAAGCAGGCTGGAAAAATATTCAGTATCCTATATATAATAACTAAAAAAATACTTCCATTGGCTTTTTGCCCAGAGTGATTAAGGACCCACCCCCCCCATTTTTTTTGTGCTGCTTTATTATCTGATAAACTGCTAATAAGCTCCCATTAGTAGTTCTTTAGCTATTAGCCCAAGTAGTCTTGGTCTTTTGATCATATATATATATATTCACATATATATGCATCCATTTTTTTCAAGTAAAGAAATGTTTAACAGATGTAAACTATTTATTGAATATTTGCCACCAAATATTGTTAAATACATTATCTTGCAGCATATCGCTTTCAAGTTAAAATGTCAGAAACAAACACCAATATTTACAATTCTTTTAAGGAATGTTATATAATGACACATTAAGGCGTAAATTCTTTTGGCTTATAATTCTTAAAAGAATGATAATAGCAAAAGTGATGCAAAATCTTCAGTGTGAGATTATGATTAAGCTACATTTTACAAAAATATGGTGTAAGATGGCAATAATCCCATTCAACATCCTGGATTAGATCCCTTCAGGAGGGACTGATAATTTATACAGTCAAACTTTAAAATTTACAGATAAAGGCAGTTCAATACTGCCACTGAGAAGTACATCTCTCAACATATACAACTTTCAGGCCACAGTTTTGAAGGTCTGAAGTATCAAGTTGGTTTGATGAATTAGTCGGTTGGCACTTATGAACACATTTATTGCCCTGTTCAAAGAAAAAAAAAGAACAAGCATTAATTTTATCCCAAAAATTCATTATTTAAAATATTTATACTAATTCCATCTACTAACAGTAGTAATGAAATCAATCTAGGGGAAAAAGGTAAGTTAGTATGGAGTATCATAACATGTATTTCAGACTGGAATTCAATGGTCTTCAATCATTTGAAACTAGGAATTACTGCCCCCTAGTGGCTCTGGTTGGCAATTAGGTGTTGGACGGCTGCTAATGACAGGTGGCACCTGAACCATCAGTGTTTATTTTATTTATAGGTTGAATAACTGATTCAGACGTACTCTCCAGCTGTGATTTCATAGAAGTTAGCAAGATAAAACCTGCAAAAGTACTACACTCAGTCTCAATGTCATTGGGCATTATAAATACATTAGCAAAAGTTAATTACTTTTGAATATGATTCATCCCAATCTATTTTTTAAACAAAATAATCATGCAGTTTCAGTATTTTGAAGCTGACAAAATATAAAAACATATTCTAAAAAATTATGTTGTGCTATCCCACATTTCCTATCAGGCCATCTCCATGTATCTAAAAGACAGAACTGATGCCCTAGTCCATTATGTGGCCTTACCAGTTCCTTAACTGAATAGCTAAAGACTTTATTTCCATCCTAGGCATTTCTTAAAAAAGAGGATGGCGGAAGAATTAAGTTGAATCAGCGCAAATTCATCCCCCCTACTGAAAGGCAGCTCAAAGATCAGGCTGTAGTAATAACTGAGGAAACAGGTACAAAACTCATGGCACATTATTCATACACAATTGTAATTGTAATTTAAAGACGCTGCTGAATGGAGAAAAAGTAATGGCAGCCTGAATACTCCACATGCCTGTCTGAACTGTTAAAGATAACTTTGGGGCAAAGGCACTGGGACTTTTATGTGTTGAACACAAGTGATTCTAGACAAGTAATTTCAGATTAATAAAAATTAGGCTTTAAATGAATTTCTACCTTTTAATGTGTTTATTCTGTGATAGATCTTAATTAATTAGAATCAGAAATAATGGTCCCAACATGTAAATTATTCTTTTAATGTGTATTTGGTTATTTGGGTTTAATAGAGGAGATCAAGGAAAAACAGACGTAAGTTTATTTTCAGAACACACCTGCCAGCTTACTAAACTTGTCCCACAGACAACCTGAATAGTAGTAGAATGGAACAATAAAAAATCATTACTACTTTAGCTCAGTATCTTTAGTTTATAATATAAATGTAAATGGTTTGACCTATTTAAACAATTAAAAATAGCTTTAAAATCAATAGATCATGCTAATGTATTATTATTTTAAAAATATTATTACAGCCCTGGTCGGTGTGGCACAGTGGGTTGGGCATCATCACACAGAGAAAAAGGTCACCAGTTCAATTCCCAGGCAGGGCACACAGCTGGGTGCCTGGGTTACGGGTTTAGTCCCCAGTCAAGGGTGCATACAAGAGGCAACTGATCGATATTTCTCTCCCTCTCTTTCTCTCTCCCCTCCCATCTCTCTAAAAATAAATGAAAAAAATTCATTTCAAAATCTCACAGGGATTTAAAAAAATTGAACCCAGAAGACTCTAATGTGCAAACAGGGTTGAGAACCACTGTTTTAACTTTAGCACAGCAGCTCTTAGCAGACCTACAGCATCAGTATCATCTGGAAACTTCTTAGAAATAAAATGCAAGTTCTTGGGGCCACCCTTGACAATAAGAAACTCTCAGGGTGGAACACAAAAGCAATTTGTGCTTTAACAAGCCCTCCAAGGGATTCTGACGCTACTTAGAAAATTGGGCCTAAGCCAAATCTTACCTTGTTTCTGTATGGACTGCATGCTAAGAATACTTTACGTTGTTTAAATGGCAAAATAAATAAATACAAAGGAATAGTATTATGTGACAGGTGGAAATTACACAAAATGCAAATTTCAGTGCCTATAAAGAAAGTTTTATTAGAAAATGGCCATAGTGCTTGTTTCCTTATTATCTACGGCTGCTTTCACACTGACTGCAACAGCACCGGTCAGGAGGGAAGCTGACACAAGCCCAAGTCAACATATTTGCTATTGGGCCCTCTTCAGAAAAAGTCTACCAACAACTGATCTAGACTGGTGTGGTTGGGTTATCCACCATTCCCTTTTTATTATTAACAGTTTATCTTAGTTGGTAGTTGACGAGAGTATTAACAATACAGTATAAGGACTTAATTTTTATGGTTCTAGTGTCATATAAACCAAATAATTTATTTAATTTTAAAAGAGAAGGCCTTGGCTGGTATGGCTCAGTAGACTGAGTGCCGGTCTGTGAACCAAAGGATCACTGGTTCAATTCCCATTCAGGGCACGTGCCTGGGTTGTGGGCCAGGTCCCCAGTGGGATGTGTGCAAGAGGCAACCACACACTGATGCTTCTCCCCCTCTCTTTCTCCCTCCCTTCCTCTATCTGTAAAAATAAATAAATAAAATCTTTTTTTTTTTTTTTTTAAAGAGAAGGATCGCCCTGGCCAGGTAACTCAGTTGGTTGGAATATCTTCCTGATACATCATGGCTGCAGGTTCAATCCCTGGTCAGGGCATATACAAGAATCAACCAGTGAATGTATAAATATGTGAAACAACACTTAAACTGTTGTCTATCTCATCCTTGCTCTCAAATCAATTAATAAAAACTAAAAGAGAAGGATAATACATAAAAGTACTTACTTGCCATCTTTAAAATAAGTTTTTAGAGTATCACTGAAACTTTTGGAATACTTTACAAATTCTTTCTTTTGGTGTTCAAGTGCCTACAAGACATAAAAAAAATTAAAAATACTAAGAAAGAAAAGAGAAATAACACAAAAGCCAAAGACAGAAGATCGTTTCCACTCATCACACTGTCTTAGTTATTTAATTCAATAAAACCACCAGGTGTAAACCCAACTAGGATGGCAATGTGTGAGGCTTCTGGTAAACTTACCCTGCGGTTCTGGTATTGATATTTCTTGAAGACATTATTCACTGTGTCGAGAAGCTCTTTTATTGCACTAGCTATATCCCTGTTGAATAAGGAGAAAAAGAATCTTCTTAAAATCAGTTACATATGAAAGAAGTTCGTATATATATTTTTAAGAAGTACTATCCACACTGCTAATTACCACACCAACACTGTCGAGCACAAACATCTGACTAGCTGCTGGAGTGGGAGTTTTCGCACGCACCCTTCTGTGATCCTGACTTCACTTACACTGCTGACCAAACATTCCACGACATCAAGTTTCCCAATTTAGTAAACATTTCATTTAGCCTTACTTGAATTTAAAAGAATATGCCTCTGCCTCTCATCTGTTCCAGTTATAATTTTTCCTTTCTCTCACTAATATAGCTAAATGCAAGCTACCATGTTCTCTACTTTTCTATCTCATGAACAATTATATAAAATTTTGCTATTACACGTAACTCATTTCTAATATTAACCAACACTTTGAGTTATACACCCAATAGTTGGATGTGTTAAAATACCTCCTCCTCAGACATAGCTCTTCCCGCCACACATGTACCTTCTATCTAACAACTATGTCCCCTCCCCATTCCAAACCTGTATGTGTATATTTAAAGTATGTTTAAATTTCTGGGAGAGACAAAACCAGAGTATTTTTCTGCCTTAACCTTTCCAGTAATCACCCTTTGCTACATCTATAAGCATCAACACCTCCCTCCCCCTACTAAAGAGAAGAAATCCATCAATTCTCATTTGATTATTCCTCCTATCCACGCCATCATTTTTTTTGAACTCTTGTCTTTTATATCTATGCTCTTTTCAATGTTCATGTTCTAACTCCATAGCAATTTTTTTGTCAAACTGCACTTAACATAATTCTGCATTCACAGTCTCCCATTCTCCAAAGCAAGGCTTCTCTTTTTCACAACCATTCTTTTTGCTGCTCAAATGTAATCCAAGTGTGAAGATGCGAATTAATAAAACATAAATCCAGACCATTCCAAATGAAATTTTCATTACTGACTTTTTAATCATAAATGTCAGATTTCGGTTACTTCATACCTATAACAACATTTCAGCTTTACTATTTAAAGAAAAAAACCTCTGTGTTTAGATTGTCCAGGTTTCAGTGTGCATGCATGTGTGTATTTCACAGCATATTTCTAGTAAACAAACATGTGGTAATTCTAAAAATTATCAGTAGTCAGGATTCTGGTATATAAAAAAGGCATTTTAGCCTATTCCAAAGTAGTTAACGACATTTCAATAAATATTTACTTACTACATCCTGTATGTCAAACATCAGCATCAGGATTCAAAACATTCAAACACTAAATACTCAAATATTTTTTACATAGAAATGACAACTGTACACTTTTTTTTGCCTGTAGTTTAACTATTTCTTCCATTTGTTTTTAAATAAGTTGTACATCCACCTATGCTCAATAAAACAGTGTCACATTACCATCATATTATGTGAGAAAGTCACAATTTCAACATGTAAAAATGCTCTGATCTCTAAATATGATTCTTCATATCCACAATGAGCCTATTTTAAACAAAGTATGATGGAGTACATCATACACTGATCAGAGAGCTATACACAACCATACTCTGTGGTATACTTTAAAATTCTGCTAAAGAGGATAAACATGTCCTTTCAGCGCTAACGAACAACATGAGCATACGTTCCCTATACAAGGGTAATGGCTGGACTGCACAGGTCAAAAGAGCAACTCTAAAGCTGGCTGTGCCCTCAGCAGGAGCAAAAACAACAGGGGAATGCAGGGGCAGGGAAGAGAGAGCTTAGTGGACAGTACTCCATACTACTAATAAATTTTAGGAATTTGTCTGTGCTTTAAAAGAAAAAAGGGGAAAAAACTCTCTGGGTGATTCTGGTGACAAACCTGCTTTGGGAACCACTGTGAGCACACCCAGAACCTAGCACTGAGGTCCACTATTTGCTACAGAGCTTTATAAAGACCAAAGCTATTAATCCTCAGGCTTGGGCCTCCTATAAAACGATCACAGCAATTTATGTCAAATATCATGCCATCTGTATGTACACTGAACAGTATTTTCATTATGGCACCAAGGAAGCTAAAATTATATTAGCCAGTAACTGAAGGTTTGTTCCTCACAGGAGAAAATACCAGCCCCCTCACCACACAAAATACTCCAATTAAATAGACAGATACAGAACTAGGGAAAACTTGAGGGTAAAAGAACTATAGTACAATCATATGCTGAAGTTAATGGTTTCTGTTGTTAAGAGGCACAGAGAATGGGTTAACAGGGATGAATTTTAGCAATTTGCAGCTATTCATGGGGCAGCTTTGGAGAAACATACATACGGAAAGAAGACAAAAGGCACTGGATGAAATATAAACATACATCCTATCAAAAAATTGCATGGAATAGCAGAGCTTCTAATTGTATCACCCAAATTTGTAAATGTTTATGCAAATACATTAGAGGAAGGAAATTCCTATGATTATGTTTATTTTTGTCTAGACTGGACACCTCTGGAAAGGCTAATATGAAACCATCATTGAAACCAAACCCTGGCAAATTTTGGCCTATGAATATGCAAATACATAGTATAACGAACAAATACATAAATGCACAGCTTTATGGTCTAGTGAATCACAAGTCTCCACTAGTCATCTGTTAATTGGAATGTGTGGACTTGAAAAAAAATTCTATGAATTAATTTTATAAAATATTTGTATAAGCTCAAATGTAGTCAAACAGAAACATTCATTAATCAAAAGTACTTCATAAAATATCTGTTTGCTGGATCATTTTTCCTAATTAACTCCATAAAGAAAAACTGAAAAAACCCAACCACCTCATTTCACAATGCTAGTGTGCACTGAGTGGATGCGAGGTTCTGTGCTGCCATGTCTGTCAGTTCTCACAACGACCACCTTGATTTCCACAGGCAGACGTTAGAACGACAGAGCAAGGCGTCCTGTCCAAGGCTAGCCAGTTAAATGCTGGAATGGAGATTCAAACCCAGCTCTACTGACACACACAAAAATACCTGGGTATTTGTTAGCTGACAGAATCATTTTTCTTCTCTAACATAATCCAAAGCATCAGGTACAGTACTTGGTATAATAGGTATTTGATACATACTTATTGAAAAATATCGCTAAAATAAATGAATAAAGAACTACCTTAAATATGAGAAAGTAAAATATTTTAAAGGAACTGTACTATAGGTACAATATGTGCCTAAAAGATAAACCACATTTTATTTCAGTAAAATTTTAGTCATTAATTTGTTAAAACAATGTAACAGTGGTAATGGCATATATCAAAATCTCTCTCTCAGTAAAACAAATAATTGCACCTTTAGCTACGTATGCTAACTCATATATCATTGAATTTTAGTCTCAGAAATAATATATATTCTAAACAAACTTTCCATGGCAAATTATCCCTCCTAAAATGTTTAAAAATAATTTTTAATTGCCAATAACCTTAATCCAGTTGTGCTGAGTACACTCCAGAAAACAGAACTGAAACGTTACTACTGCCCCATAATGAGAGGCAAGACCCTAATACAGCTTCTGTCAGTGACCATGGATAAGACTCTTCGGTTCTTGACCTGCACATCCTTATGATTAAAATGTGGCTGTTAATAATGGGGTTTTCAAACTGTCTCTCTCTGGAGCCATACTGGGTTCAGCACAGATGCTTCGGGGTTGCCACAGGTGGGACAGAGGGAGTCAAAGTAACGGGATCACGGCTCTGGGCCGATCGTTTCCACTCCAGCTTCAACCCCAACACTAATCTCCCTCTTACCTCCGGACATTCTATATAACATTCCCTTTATCACACTTCTTCCAAACAACAGAAACTTCTCGTTCAATTACCAAATTAGATAAGCATTATGAATCTATGATAGGGAAGCAGCAGAGAAGACCCTGGAGTCAGTCTACTTGGTTCCAAACCAAACTCTACCTACTTACCAGCTCTGTGAACTTGGGAACGTTACTCAATTTCTAATGTTTCAGTTTCTTCGTCTATTACAAGGCTTTGTAATAAGTTCATATGTGCTTTAAAAAATGCTTAGTATGTAAGTTCTATATAAGTAACAGTATTATTAAGATGATATCGATTCTGTAAACCTCTACTTCAGTGACCTGAAGCAAAATTTGCTGAAAATACTACTTATAAAATGTCAAACCTTCATAGAAATGTAGTATAGATCACTACAAGAAATTTAAACTTAATTACTAGAAAATCTAGATATAAGTTGTAAATAGCTGTATTTGAGATCACTGACAGTTTGTGCTTTTACAGGACAAACATGTTTACTTTATACCTAATTAAAAATAAAAACCCACGAACAGGTGATTATCTTCTTCTTTCACATGATAAAAATAGTTAAAAGATGTTGGGGCTTTTCATTAGCAGTAACACATTTACTTGAGTGTCTGTCTTCTGTTGCACAGATGTCCACCAGTCAATGAAGACTTTATCCTCCTTCCTGGTCCTTAGTTAGAAGGCTGAGAAGCAGGGGATCGCTCCTTGACAGCTCTGTTGGGTACCCACCATGTGCCATGGTTTTCTAAAATGGGACATATTCCTCTCTGTATCAGTAAAAATATAGGTGCCCAAACAAGCGGAAATAGCACTTCGCAATGTAAATTATAAAGAATACTATTGCTGAGAAATGAATGTTAATATTCCAAGTGAGCCTCCCTAAGTCTTTAAAGATACGATGTTTGATACAACCACTAGAAGTTTCCTTTCCAGCAATTTCTAGTTGTGGTTTCACCAACAGGTTGCGTTAATAGTGCCACTACAATTATTCCCAGATTTCTGTGTTTTCTATCCACTGAGGTTGAAGAAAATTTTCCAGGCTTCAATTTAAAAATACTCATGTCCAAGTTATGTTTGTAGTTCCCTCCTCATTCCCCACCCTCTTACTCCTGAGGAGAGTGCCCGGGGTTTTGAGAACCACTGCTCTAGGACGACTCTTCTCAACAGCCAGCCTCCTGGCCTCACACATTTTTAGCCTTTTTAAACCTGAATCCCAAAGGCAGGGGTTTGGAGCTTCACAATTTTGGTCAATATCTGAAATGCTATTCAAGACGAGTACATGACTTGTGCCATTTCTGAAATAAAAACAATACTGGTTTCCTTTGTTATCAATCCCGATAATTTATCCA
>PVKM010008726.1:0-38428 GCA_004027735.1 Carollia perspicillata
ATTCCCTCCCCACTCCCCTCTGGTTACTGTCAGCCTGTTTTCTATTTCAATGTCTTTGGTTATATTTTGCTTGCTTGTTCGTTTTGTTGCTTAGGTTCCTGTTAAAGGTGAGATCATATGGTATTTGTCTTTTACCACATGGCTTATTTCACTCAGTATAATGCTTTCCAGTTCCATCCATGCTGTTGCATAGGGTAGGAGCTCCTTCTTTCTTTCTGCTGCATAGAATTCCAATGTGTATATGTAGCATAGTTTTTTGATGCATTCATTTACTGATGGGCACCTAGGTTGCTTCTAGCACTTGGCTATTGTAAAGTGTGCTGCTATGAACATTGGGGTGCATAGGTTTTTTTGGATTGGTGTTTCAGGGTTCTTGGGATATAATCCTAGCAGTGGAATTGCTGGGTCAAAAGGCAGATCCATTTTTAGTTTTCTTAGAAAATTCCATACTGTTTTCCATAGTGGTTCTACCAGTCTGCAATCCCACCAGCAGTGAACTAGGGTCCCCTTTTCTCCACAACCTCTCCAGCACTTGTTTGTTGCTTTGTTTATGACAGCCATTCCAACAGGTATAAAGTGGTATCTCATTGTGGTTTTAATTTGCATTTCTCTGATGGCTAGCAATATTGAGCATCTTTTCATGTGTCTCTTAAAATGTTATTAGTAATGTTTTATTTTAAATTTTTATTTATTTTTTCAGTAGTCTCTTTTATTTACTGCATATTTACAAAGTTACATAGTTTTCTCATGCCTAAGGAAAGTTTTATTTTCTCCAAAAATAAATCAATAAATCTTTTAAAAAAATAAATAAATAAACATAATTGGAAAGTAGAGCCATTAGGATTTGCTGATGAATTGGGTGTGGTATGTCAGAGAAAAAGAGATATAGAGAATTCGTCCAATGTTTTTTTTTTTTTTTTAATCTGAGCACTGGGTCACATGGAGTTGCCATGAACCAAGATAAGGATTGTTAAAAAAGGCAGATTTTGATGGGAAAAGCAGGAATTCCATTTTTCTCAATGTTTGAAAACAGCTGTTTCACATATTTTGTAACATTTTCTGTTTTCATTTTTTACCAACAGGAAGATAAATCTAGAACCAGTTAGTCCAACATGCCAGAAGTGGAAATTCTTTGTTCCATCACATTTTTATTCTTCTACTTTCTTCTTTCTTTTATTTTTCATTTGTTGTATTTTCTTTTTGCTAACTTCTTAGATCAGATGCTTCTTACCTCACATATTTTGAGTACTTCTTTTTTATGTGTATTTAAGACTACATATTTCTTATATTGTACAATTTTGGCTGTACTCACATTTTAATAGGTTGTATTTTCAATATACTTCTGAGTACATTATCATGTACATTAAAATTTATTGTTTGTTCTACAAGGCATTTACAAATATATTATCTTTAACATTTTAATTTGCTATTAGTTGAATTGGACTCAGAGGATATTATCTGTATGGTTACCAGTTGTCTGAAAATTTTGATTCTTCATTTATGGCTTCCATTGTCCAATTTTGGTAAACATTCCATGAATGCTTAAGAAGGACATGAGTTGTTCAATTTTTAATTTCATTTCACTTACTTTATCATGCTTATTAATTTTGTCCTATATCCTTATTAATATATGCTTGATCTGTCAAATATTTAGTGGATATGTTGAAATCACATGGTTAATTTACTTACCAATGTTTATAATTATTTCAATTTTTTCTCATATATTCTGAGAATAGGCTATTGCAGGCTTAATGTCCAGAAGTAAATTGTGTTCATAGAGGCCTGATCTATTGAAATTTTATTTAGACTGTTCCTAATAGGCTTTGCTATAAAATATATTTCGTATTGGTATAGTCATACAAATATTATTTTAGTGATTAAAAACAGAAAAATTTAGGTGGTATTAACTTATTCTCACCCATTTACCCATTTGTCTTATGCAAAGCCTGATTTGGAGAGGTGCTATGCCTATGTTTTATTTAAGAGTAGAAAAGAGAATACTTTCTCACTGAAAAATATTATATCCTTGGATGTCAGACTCTTCTGTATCTTCCACCTTGACATTTTCAAACAACATCTGTATGGGAAATGATTGTAACTTTGCCCCAATTTCCTCATCTTTAAAAGAACACAGTAATATGAATTGGTCTTTTGAATTCCTTTTTAATGTTATAAATTTATGAGAGATTAACTCTTCTGTGAGTTTTCCTAAGGAGCAGAGGGGAAACTTTTGTAAATTAAAAAAAGAAAAAAAAGAAAAGCACCTAAGTCTTGTACTTCTATACTAAAAACATGTGAATAAAGGGAAAAAGGAAGCCTTCAACAGAAAACATTTTTATTTAAAAAAAATTGTGCATGTGCTCACAGACAGAACTAACAATTATCTCTTAAAAGGTTCCTAAGTAATAAACACACCAATAAAAAGGCACTCTAACAACACGATGGGCTCATTACCAGAATTTCATTGACATACTGGTCTACCAAAAAAATTCTTTTCACACTAATTAATGTTTGCTTTATTACTGTATTTATAGATTTTTCCTCCTTTGCTAAATGTTCTTGTTATCAGTAATTAAATGTTCTCCTTTATATTTTATTTTTCAGATTTAAAATGTTCCCACAGTGTATAAGAGAATTCTATAATATTAGAAATAGGTAAAACATAGTCCTTATCAAATAAAAACTAATTATTAAACTATACGCTGTTAGGTTTCTATATTTTATGTTGCTTTGACATCTGAAAGATTTGCTGGCTCAAAAGAGATTGCCCCTCTTGGGCTAGTCAGTTTTATTTTTAAGACTCTAATTTTTCAGAACAATTTTAGTTTTCCAAATTAGAAAGAAAGGTACGGAGATTCTCCATATATCTCCTGCCCCCACATCTATATGTCCTCCTTCACAAAAGTGGTTACCAACTATGAACCTACATTCACATACCATAAACACCCAGAGTCCATACTTTACATTAGGGTTCACTCTCCATGTACATTTTATGGGTTTGGACAAATGACATGTACTCACCATTATAGTATCATACAAAGTATTTTCTATGCCCTAAAAATCCTCTGTGTTCTACCTATTCATTCCCCCATCCTCTCAAAGCCTCAGCAACCACTGATCTTTTTACAATTTCCATAGGTTTCCAGAATATCATATAGTTGGAATCATACAGCATGTAGTCTCTTAAGATTAGCTTCTTTTTAATATTCCTCTGTGTCTTTTTGTGACTTGATGGCTAATTTCTTTTTAGTGCTGGATAATATTCCTTTGTCTGGATGTACCACAATTTATTCATCCTTTCCCCAACTGAAGGACATCTTGGTTGCTTCCCAAATGAACAATTATGAATATAAACATCCACATGCAAGGTTAGGAGTGGCCATAATATTAGAAATAGGTGAAAATATAGTCTCCATTCAGTCCCTTTGGAAATACCAAAAGTGCAAGTGCTGGATCGTATAGTAAGAGCGTTCGGTTTTGTAAGAAATTCCCAAACTGTCTTCCAAAGTAGCTGTACCATTTTGCATTCTTACCAGCAATGTGTAAGAGTTCCATTTGCTCAACAACCTCACCACCATTTGATGTTTTCGGTGTTCTAGATTAGTGTATCTCACTGTGGATTGAATTTGCAATTCCCTGATGAAATATGATGTAGAGCCCCTTTTTATATGCTTCCCTTCTCTATATCTTCTTGATGATTTATCTTCTAAGGTCTTTGACCTATTTTAAAATTAAGTTGTTTGGGTTTTTTTTTTTAATTGTTGAATTTTGGAGTTCTTCGTGTATTTTTGATAACAGTCCTTTATCAGATGTGTCTTTCACAAATGTTTTCTCCCATTCTATTGCCTGTCTTCCAATATCTCAAGGCTAATAAACTTTTAGAGATACCATAGGTGTCACCCAGGAGCCCATTTTTCATACAAAAATGGACCAAACTCAAGTCTATAGCCCAGCCACCCTGTATCTATTTTCACACACAAAGCTGATACTTCTCCTGCCCTAAATCATCCCAGGACCAGGTAGTGGGCAACTAGAAACAACCCCTATAGCTTACACCAACCAGGTCTATACTCTTTACTCTGTCCTGCTGTATAGAAACCCCCATAATTATAAGCTCTGGCCGAGACCTTCCTCTCATTACTGTTTTCTGCCATCTTACAAAAAACTAGCAGTTCCCACTCTGACTCTGAGTGGCATGCAGTGCTCCCCTTTCTGAGACCTAAGAGTCTAGTTGACTTCTTCCTTCAAGTTCTTATTCTCATTTTCCCCTGCGGCCAAAATGACTTTGCCACACCAGATTTGTATTACATTCACTGGAGAAACAAAAGCAACGTGAGATATATATACACGCACATGTATAAGGAGATCTATTATAGGAATTGGCCCACACAACTACAGAGGGTGAGAAATCCCACAACCCACTGTCTGCAAGATGGAAAAGCAGGAAGTCAGTGGTATAATTCACTTTGAGTCCAAAGGTCTAAGAACTGGGAGGCCGATGGTATAAGTCCTGGTGTGAACAGGGAGGCTTAAGAACCAGAAGTACCACTGTGTGAGGACAAAAGATGGATGCCCCAATTCAAATAGAGAACAAATTTAGGTTTCTTTCTAATTTCACTTCTAACAACACCGTTATTTAAGTGTCCAGTGCCATAAGTCTGTCAGATTCAGACAATTTGGAATACTACTTTGTGTCTGCTGTACATCACAATAACCATACCCACCTGCCTTTGGCCCCTGCCACCCCAGAATCCAATTACTCCCATTACATTTAGGTTTTTCAACTGAGTGACAATGATTCCCACTCTAAGGTCTGCCCTACAGAGGAGAATGATCATGGAACTCTTCAAGGATGCCAGGACTCCTTTCACTCATTTATTTCTCAAAGATATAATATGTCTTCTGGGCCATCCCAGTCTGGACAAGTGAGTCTTACATGACAAGTCCACTCAAACATTTCAATCTCTAGGCCTCTTAGCCTTTTTCTCTCCCTTAAACTAAGAGAGGCCACACATTTTTAAGTCACTCACTATGACACATCTTTTGGCCCGTGTTTTAGCCAACTAACCCAACCAACTGTAAGAGCCCTTCCTAACTCTCCAAGACACAACGTTAAATGCAGAATCTCTGTTCAGTGAGCCCATACCCGTAAATTCAGCCAAATCCAACTTTACATTCCTTCTACCGTTACCTCACACCCTTAATACCCATTCACACATGTGCCCCTGAATTTCTGTTTGTATAAATTACTAAACAGAAGTAGTTATTTTGGAATAAAGTGTATCTCCAAATGGATCCCATTTTGCACCTCACCTTTGAGGGCCTGCTGAGACTCCTCCAGTCAAGAATTTTAGAACGAAAGAGGGATGGTGGAAGACCTGGCTGGTGCGGCTCAGTGGATTGAGTACTGGCCTGAGAACCAAAGGGTCGTCGGTTCGATTCCCAGTCAGGGCACATGTCTGGGTTGCAGGCCAGGTCCCCAATGAGGGTGTGTGAGAGGCAACTACACATTGATATTTCTCTCCCTCTCTCTCCCTTCCTCTCTGTCTAAAAACAAATAAATAAAACCTTTAATAAAAATTTTTAAAAAGAGGGATGGTGGAGATGAGTAGTGAGAATTAGCATTACCTTACATGGCAACTGCCTCAGGGGAGGTGATTGCTATTTCCTTAGGCAATGCAGGATTAATCCTCCCAAATGTTGTGGGTGGAGGAGCTGTTATCAGTGCGAGCTGGGGGACAACTTTCAATGGGGTTGGACAGGCCACTTTTGCTGGGAATAGGATAGCCAATTCCATTGGGGTTGACAAGGCTATTTCCACTGGTAGAGAAAACTTTAAAATTTAGGGGTTCAATGCCCTCAGCTTTGTCAAAGTCTTTCCACACATCTCCATTTACTTAAAGGATCCCAATCTTTTCGAATCAGTCAATGCCCTCACTTTAACAGTAGATGCCCGGTTACTTCCGTTGTTGTAATTAGCCCAAATTCAGGATGGGGTTCTATATTTGATTTTCAGCAACAGTAGTTCTATAACTATAGGAGGTAAAGCTCTCCTTCAGGGCAGACATAGAACATCTTAGTTCATTGCTATGGCAATTGACTAAGAAATTTGAATTCCTGAACTCATTCTCTTCTTTCACCACTTTATCCAGTGCCATTAGAAGCAACCAACCAACTTCATGGTCTTCCCTAGTTTTCCAAAAGTGCACTGAAACATCACATACAGTCACTTAGCTCCTTGCTTAAGTGGTTGATTAGGAGCATCCAATGCAAATATTTTATGTATCTCTATAAACAATTCATGTCATGGACTACCAGTATGCTCTCTACCACCAAATAGTCATTAGCATCTTTACGTATAATCAGATTACAAAGCCAATTCCAGAAACCCCAGACCTATTTATAAAATTCACCCTTAAAATTCTCTTTCTCTAGAACCTCTCCTGGTAACCAAAATATGTATGGGCTGCTCCAGACAAACAGAACCAATAGGAGATATTTCTCTCTAAACTTAAAAATATATGTATATGAATACATATACACACAAATATATTTATCTCTTTTATACAGAAAGAAAATGTATTTGTTCATATATTTAACATATATAACTATATATATATATATATATTTAGAGAGAGATTTATTATAGGAATTGGCTGATATGATTATAGAGGCCAAGAAGTTCCTCAGTCTGTTGTCTGCAAACTGAAGAACAGGAATGCTGGTGTGTAATTCAGTCCAACTCTGAAGGCCTGAGAACCAAGAGTACCAGCACCCAAGAGAAAAAGATAGAGGTCCAGTGTGTCAGCTCAGAGGGACAGCAAACTGTCCCTCCCTTCATATTTGGATCTTCGGATTAGTTTCAAATTTGAAGTATTTCCCTTAGAGGGGTTGGGTGCAGTTTATTCATGTATGCGTTTCACAAATATCTGTTGAGTTTTCACCATGTACCAGGCACCACTCTAGGTAGTAGGAATAAACAAGTCAACTTAAAGAAAATGCACTTGCCTTTGTGATACTAATATTATAATAGAGGAACTGAGAAGTTATGTAGCAAATATTTAAAACACTATTTTAAAAGAATCATAAATGTTATGATAAAATGTGGATCAGATTAATGAGGCCTAGGGTAACTAAACTTTGGGAGTTGGGAAAGGAGGCTACTTAAGATAGAATATTTAGGTAATGCCTCTTTCAGAAAGGGTCATTTGAATGGAATTGGGAGAAAACCATGTGAAGATAAGGGGCAGGATAGAGTGCCAGGCAAGAAGAAAGCTAGGGCTCAGAACCATATTCCCTGTCCTTTATTTGGGAACTGGAGCAATAACAATGATAATCTACGACAGAGAGGAGTAGAAAAGCTAGTGGTTCAGAGGGGAAAATTTAGGAGCACAGCTCAATACATTCTACTTTGGAAAGCATGACAGGGGAAGAGAGATAGTACATCATCCCCTAAGGAGCATGAGATCTGAGTGAATGGGCAGAAGAACTTTATGAAATCTCTCTATAAGAAGACAGGAAGCCAAAGTCAAAGCAATTAAAACAGAGGCTGCCAGAGGCAATATGAAAAAATCTAAAGAAATCATATGTCTCTTTACACGGCTCGAAAAAGGTTTATCTCTTCTACAAGGCCATAATTCTCCTGAGGACATGGTATGTCTTATTCATTTTTACATTTTCCAGGCTCATCAGTGAGGAAAGAAAGAGCAATCCTATCACTGGTAAGAGCCAACATACACAGCACACTAGGCTCAAAAGCAGTGGTGGCAAAGATAATTAACAGATAATGTCAATGCAATGAAGTGTTGTCACAAGATAAGGCTTCCTGCTGCTACATAAATATTGAAGTGAAGCCCATTTATCACAAACAAACATCAAAGTTGAAATAAAAATTCTTATCCCATAAAATAATAACATTTAAACATTCTATTGCAATAATTTACTTCTGATAGGTTATAACTTGCTGTTAAAATGCTAGAACAATTAATTATTTTATAACCAGGATGCTATAATGGTGCCCTAACAGTTATTTGTTATAATATTCAATGTTATGATTACTCAACTTCATCATAATTGGGCTTTTAAAATTTTTAACAGTTTAGAAGTATTTATTTTAGTGTACATTCCAGTACAGCTAGTTATCATCTTACTTGTTATACAGCTACCTCGTACAAGCTCTACTTGAAATAATGACAAGCATCTGAGTGTCTAAATGGCAGATCATGCCCTTTATTATCAAGGAGCATGTCTTAATTGATGATGTTTTTAAATTCATTGTTACATTTTTTGTCTAATACCTTCAATCAAACATTATAGTTTAGCACGTCTGTTTTTTAAATACAAACTTACATTTTCCCCTCTAAGGAATATATCTTTTGAACTTCCAGATGATTAGAGGTAATATCACAAACCCACAAGACAACTAAGTAATCACATAATGACCACTATATGCCTCATGAATCAATGGTGGAGCCTATTGCCCAAGTTAGAGGCCTTTGTATAACATTTTATTTAAATTTACTTTGTAAAAATAATTTTGTGCCAGTTATCAATTTGTTGTTTCTCAGCTAAAGATGCTCTTTTATTTCTTGCTGTGCAATAATGGACATCATGATGTAACCTCGTAAACATTTCTCCTTGGCCCATTGGCACAATGTTGAGCTTTGTTAGTGCAGAGCGCTGGAGGAACGCCGCAGGACGAAGGGAGTTTTCCTCCTGATTTCCCGGTGCTTCTCTCAGTAAACTCCTGCTGTGTACAGCAGCACTTCACCTTGGCTAATTTTCCCAAGAAGGCAGCTTCCCAGTTTATCGCGCTTGCAAGAGATTATCAGTGATTTCACAGAGCAGCACCTTAGCAAACATTTTCACCATCTTATGGGCCACTTGCACACCATCTCTAACAAGGTCTGGGCCTCAGCATCAGAAGGATGTTCTTCCATTTGTTCCATCCTTGGGTGTTCTGTTTCAGCCTAAAAGACATGGCCTATCCCTTATATCTGCTCTTGTATTCTTCAAGGCTCTCTTTCCCATAAATACATAATCCATTATAATTAATAATTCTTCATATTAAACATTCACTGTTAAACACTCTGTGGTTTTCTGTCTCTTGATTGGATCCTGATTAGTAAACTTTCAGTGTCATTCCATCAGTTTTTTTAAGTTACTGGAATGTGTTGTGTTCCTTATTTTCTTATTTAGGTGGAATTTACTTAATATAACATTAACTACTTTAAAGTGTATAATTCAGTGCATTTATACATTTACAATGTTGTTGCACCAGCACCTACCTCCAGGTAGTTCCAAGACATTTTCATCACCTCAAAAGAACACCCTGTTCCCATTAAGTGGTCACTTCCCATTTCCCCTTTGCCTCAGTTCTTGGCAAACACCAATCCGCTTTTTGTATTTACAGGTTTACCTATTCTGATCATTTCACATAAATGGAACTTATAATTTTTTGTGTCTGCTTTCATTCATATAATATAATGTTTTCAAGCTTCATCTATATTGTAGCATGTATCAGTACTTCACTCTTTTTCTCTTTTTCAATGTGTTACCAACTGATGTATCCTATAAACCTGACTGTTTATTATCTGTCTCCCTAAAATTAAAATGAGAGAGCCACACAAGGGCAAGAACGCTATCTTGTTCACTGCTGCCTCCCTGACATAACACACAGCGTCTGATCATAGCAGTCATCCAGTAGGTATTTGTCCATAGATTGAAAAAATAAACTTTTATGGATGCTTTCATTATACAGTGCTGTGGATTCAGAGCTTTACAAAACTAGGGAAAAAAATTGTGTGAATATCCATGTGTCCATAGGTTTGGCGCTGAATATGTTTTTCTTATTCTCTCCACTAAAGAACTGCTATTAAAATACAACAATGACTGGTTCAACCAGAGGTATCCATTAGCAACATGAATTAATTAAAGTATGAGTCATCAGCAGAGGACAAGTAGGTTACCCCTGCAAGATTATTGTTTTTCTGTTTTTTAATTATACTCTAAAAGTAATATAGTAAAAAACATGAGCCAGAGTCATTGAATTTTCAAAACAAAGTATGTACTTCTATGAAAAGATTTCCAAGACACATTAAAAAAAAAAAAAAACAAGATGAAGAGTAATGTTCATGAGGGGCTTCTGGACAACATGGAGGCATAGGTAGATAGGCTTTGCTTCCTCACACAACCAAAAGGATAGCAACCAATTTAAAACCAAAAACCAACAACGACAAAAACAAGCAGAACTTCTTGAAAATTGAACTGTATGAAAGTCCAACAACCAAAGAGTCAAAGAAGAAACATTCATTCATTCTGGTAGAAGAGATGGATATGGGCAGCTGGGGCCGAGAGGAGCTGA
The DNA here is from genome assembly GCA_004027735.1 of Carollia perspicillata. NCBI lineage: Eukaryota > Metazoa > Chordata > Mammalia > Chiroptera > Phyllostomidae > Carollia > Carollia perspicillata. The sequence continues at coordinate 10,364 of PVKM010008726.1, forward strand.
GGCAAGGTGGCAACTGGCAGAGCAGGTGGTCCCACATTAGCCTACAGATAAGCTGGGAGGAACTGGGGATAGAGATGGACCATACAACCCAGGGTTCCAACACAGGCAAAGAAAGCTTCAAAAACCTCTGACTATAAAAATCTGTGGGGGTTGCAGTGGCAGGAGAAATTACCAGTCTTACAGGACTATGCATTGGAGGGACCCACAGGAGTCCTAGAACATACAGAACCCACCCACCCAAGAACTAGCACCAGAAGGGTGCAATTCACTTGTGGGTAGCAGGGAAAGTGACTAAAAGTGGGGTGAAAGACAAGCAAAAGTCATTGTTCCCTCTCTAACACCTCCCCCACATACAGCGCCACAACCCAGCAAAGTGGGTTGCCTACCCCTTGCAATATAATGAGTGCTCTGAGACAAAGAAATATGACCCAAATGAAAGAACAGATCAAAACTCCAGAAAAACAATTAAGTGACAAGGAGATAGACAACCTATCAAATGCAGAGTTCAAAACACTGGTAATTGGGATGCTCAGAGAAATGATTGAATAGTGGCACAAAATAAAGGAAGAAGTTAAGGCTATACAAAGTGATGTAAAGTAAAATACACAGGGAACCAACAGTGAAGAGAAGGAAACAGGACTCAAACCAATGATTTGGAACAAAAGGAAGAAATAAATATTCAACTAGAACAGAATGAAGAAACAAGAATTTTTAAAAAATGAGGAGAGGTTTAGAACTTCTGGGACAACTTCAAAAGTTCTGATATCTGAATCATAGAAGTTCCAGAAGGAAAAGAGGAACAGCAGGAAATTGAAAACATATTGAAAAAAATAATGAAGGAAAACTTCCAAAATCTGATGAAGGAAATAGACATACAAGTCTAGAAAGCTCAGAGAATTCCAAAGAAGTTGGACCCAAAGAGAAACAGAACAAGACGCATCATAATCAGATTAACCAAGATTAAAGATAAGGATAGAATCTTAAAAGCAGCAAGAGAAAAGGAGAGAGTTGCCCACAAAGGAGTTCCCATAAAACTATCAGCTGACTTAGCAAAAGAAGCCTTACAGGCAAGAAGTGACTGGAAAGAAGTATTCAAAGTCAGTAAAGGCAAGGACCTACAGCCAAGATTACTCTAGCCAGCAAAGCAGATACAGTGCTTCCCAGATGAGGTAAAGTTAAAGAAGTTCATCATCACCACATGCTTATTATATGAAATGTTAAAAGGACTTATCTAAGAAAAAGAAGATCAAAATTATGAACAGTAAAATGACACACAAAAAACCCACAACTATCAACAACCAAACCTAAAAACAAAACAAAACAAAAACAAACTAAGCCAACAATTAGAACAGGAACCAGGAACAGAATCACAGAAATGAAGATCACATGGAAGGTTGTCAGGGGAGAGGGGAGAATGGGGGAAAAGGTATAGGAAATAAGAAGCATAATTGGTAGGTACAAAACAGAGAGGGGGAGGTTAAGAATAGTATAGGAAATGGAGAAACCAAAGAACTTGTATGTGTGACCCACGGACATGAACTAAGGGTGGGGCTAATGCTGGAGGGAAAGGGGACATAGGAGAGAATGAAATGGGACAACTGTAATAGCATAATCAATAAAATATACTTATGAATATATTTAAAAGAAAAGTAAAAAGAAGGGATAGTGTCCATGATGTTTTTGTCCCAGTGGATACCAACAGAATGGATATTGAGAGCTTACTATGTGCTAGGCACTGTATTATATATGCTAAATGAATTATTTCATATAATTACTTCAACAACACCATGTTGTAAGTACAATGCATCCACTTTTTCCCAATTACATATATTTTACTTTCTTCTCTTTTCTTTATTTTTTATTTTATTTTATTTATTTTATTTTATTTTATTTATTTTATTTATTGTTGTTCAAGTACCGTTGTCTCCGCTTCTCCCCACCCCAGCCATCCTCACCTGGGATGAGGTGAGGTCTCACCTGGTGGGACCATCCTCTGGTCCCACCCTCCCCAACCCTCGGTTTTGTCCATGTGCCCAGGGTTTTCTATAGGTAATATCATGTCACTACTTCCATTGTTACTTCCTCCTTTCCATTTGGTCAGTCGCCTTTTATTTCTTTTCCCAGCCTCATTTCTTTGACCAGGACTCCCACTGCCACGTAGAATAAAAGTGGCAAGAGTCATCCCATTGTTTTCTTGTAAGAGTTTTATAGCTTTAGCCTGTACATTTAAGTAATTGGTCCATTTTGAGTTAATTTTTATATGCAGTGTAAGATAATCATTTTATTTTTTTTCATGTGGCTTCCAATTGTGTCACCACCATTTTTTGAAGAGACCATTATTTCCCCATTGATTGGACTTGACATTCTCATTAAAAATCAATGGACACATATGTACGGGTTTATTTCTGGACTTTCAATTGTATTCCATCTTTCTGTACATTCGTTCTTATGTTAGTACCACACTGTTTTGATGAACTGTAGTTTTATATTAAGTTTGAACAAAGAAAATGTGAGTTCTCCAACTTTTTTCTTCTTTTTCATTATTGTTTTGTCTATTCAGGGCTCCTTGAAATTTCATATGAATTTGAGAATTGGCATTTCTAAATATGTGATAAAGGATGTTAGACTTTTGGTAGGAATTGCATTAAAACTCAAGATCAGTTAGGGTAATACTACCATCTTCACAATATTGTCTTCCAACCCATTAACACAGGATCTTTCCACTTATTTAGGTATTTTTAAAATTCTTTCATCAAAGTTTTATGATTTTTAGTGTATAAGTTTTTCACTTTATTGGTTAAATTTATTTGTAGGTATTTTATTCTTTGGGTAATGTTGTAAATGGAACTTTTTCTCAATTATCTTTTCAGACTGTTAATTGTTCTTGTATAGAAACATAACTAATTTTTATGTACTTAATTTTTAACTGTTTTCATTTTTTTCTTTCAATTTTATTTTTTATTGGTTTCAGGTGTGTATATGATTATTAAAACACAGCTGTACAATGCAGTTTTGCTGAATTAATTTACTCACTCTATTAAAAGTTTGGGGAGAATTTTTATTTCTGTGTATGTCTTTAAGTTACTGTCTAATATCTTTTCATTACACCATAGGACTCTCTTTAACATTCTTTGTAGGTCAGGGCTATAACTTTTGTTTCTCTCTGAATGTCTTAATTACTCTTTCATTTTTGAAGGATAGTTTTACAAGATATTTAATTTTGGGTTGATAACTTTTTTCTTTCCACTGTTTTCTGGCCTATATAATTTCTAATGGGAAATCAGTTATTAATCTTATTGAGAATCATTCGTAGGTGGTGAGTCACTTCTTTCTTGCTATTTTCAGGATTCTCTCTGTTTTAACTTTTGGTAATTTAATTGTAACATGTTTCAGTGTGACTCTCTTTGATTTTACCCTGTTGTAGCTTGATAAATTTCTTGGATTTGTAGATTCATGTATTTCATCAAATTTGAAATGTTTTTCCAGCCACATTTCTTCATATTTTCTTTCTCTTTAACTCTCTCTTCTTTTTCTGAGGCTCCCTTAATTCTGTGTTAGTACAATTGCTAGTGCCCAAAATTGCCTTAGGATCTGTTTATTTTAGTTCATTTTTTCTTCCCTATTACTTAAAGTGGATATTTCCAATTGCCCTATATTTTCATCTATTAATTTTTTTCTTCTGTCTACTCAAATATATATTTTATCTCCTTTGGTAACTCTTTCATTTCAGCTAATCATATTTTTTTCAGTTTCAAACTTTCTATTTTGATTCTTTTTTATAATTTCTATGCCCTTATTGGTATTCTCTATTTCATGAGATATTAGTCTCCTGATTTCATTTAGTTCTTTTCCAATGATTTCTTTTTATATATGTATGATTGTGGGGTTTTTGTTTTATTTTATGTCATATTTACTTATTTATTTTTATGAAAAACTGCATTTTAATTGAATTTATTGAGATTACATTAGTTAATAAGATCATATGGGTTTCAAGTGTACATTTCTTTCTTTATTGTTATTCTATTACAGTTGTCCCAATTTTTCCCACTTTTGCCCATCCCCCACTCCCACATGCAATCTGCACACCATTGTCCATGTCCCATGGGACATTCATATGTCAAAGAAAGAGCAAATTTAAGACAGTTAATTTAAAGTTTTGTCTAATAAGTCCAATGTCTGAATTTCTTCAGTTATGGTTTCTATCCCTTTCTAATAAAATTTTTTTAAATTCTGTGTGATAGCTAAATTCTGTTTCATTATCTCAGTAGTCAGCCAGTGCCCTGACAGAGATTTCCTTAAATGCTTAAAATTAGTGGCTATTGCCTTGGCTGGTGTGGCTCAGTAGATTAAGCGTCAGACTGTGAACCAAAGGGTTGCAAGTTCAATTCCCAGTCAGGGTACTTGCCTGGGTTGTGGACCAGGTCTCCCGTAGAGGGGAGGCAAGAGGCAACCAAGCACTGATGCACGTGAGAGGCAACAACACACTGATGATTCACTCTTTCTCCTTCCCTTCCTCTCTCTCTACAAATAAATAAATAAAAATCTTTTTTAAAAAGTAGTAGTCTTTTTCTTCTTTAACTACTTCCCTGGTTGCTATAAGTTTTTCAGTAGATTTGAGAGTTCAGAAAAAGTTCATTCTGTCAGTTTTTTTTTTTCAGCTTAATGATTGTTTCAGTGGGGTGAACTCCCTACTCTGCCATTTTCTCTTATAATTCTTAAAGTATATATTTTAAGTATTTTTATACAAAAATCTGTGACATACTATTAAAACTGAATTCATGAATTACAAATAAAATTATCTTATTTTCATTCACAACTTAGTCATGAAATATAACTCCTATAAGATCTAGATGATTGACAAGTTTTACTAAAATTTTAAATACTACAAAATAAGCAAATTATTTTCTACACTTACCCTTTTCACTATGACCATTATATTTTCTGAAAAATCTATTCAGTAGAATTTAAAAGTAGTAAAATGTCTTAATCAGATGTCTTATAAAGGAATATTATTTTATCTATCCTAGTACATTTTATTGGAATTCAAGGGCATAATATTCTCTAAACATTGAAGAAAATTTTAAAAGGATTTACATTTTATATTAATATAATTATTTTTACAAGTTTTTACAAGATTATATCAAGGTTGAATATCTTGAAATTCTTCAGCTGAATTGACTGTGAATACCTAAATTCTTCTCTAAAGAATCATGCTGCTCCCCAGAAGATGTGAAAAACCTATCTGAGGAGTAGTAATGTCATATTGCACAGACTATCATACAAACAATTCTTTCCCTCCACATTTCATTTCAAATTCAAATGAAATAAACTCAATAATGCTTTAAAATGTTAATCTCATTTTATTTATACTGCTATTCAAATGTTAATTAGAAAATTACACTATAACAAACATAATTTTGTCTATTTACGAACATTCACATTTCAAAAAAAAGAGACATATTTCCCTCGTTTGAATTTTGTTATCCATAACAAATAAAAATACAATGCAAAAATAATTATATACATGTTTAAAATGAGAACATTCAGGATGGGTGCACTTATTTAATTTGATGGCTCTGTGCAACTGATTTCTGATGCTCTTTCAGGATTCAGCTAATGGAAAATAAGCCATTTGTATTTGTCCTCAAAATGCTTTTTTTTTTCTCCAAGGAAGCAAGCAAACAAATCAACTCAAGGGAACAATTTGGACTAACCCATTTGTAAACTCAATATATATGAATTTAAAAATCAATTTAAAAATAGATTCACCAAACCAGAACTGATAGATATGTGCCAGTGTTTTACAAAGTCCTTAAGAAAAACAAAAGACAGATTTAAAGAACATGTTCCTGCCAGCCAGGGAGAGCAGGCAGTTAAACAGGCAGTCCAAAATTAACACTGTGGCAACAGTGAATCTAAAAAAAATGATCAGGAATGTATGTGTGAAGCGTGGGGGATCTGGCTCATAAAAGAGGACCAGGATAGAAAGATTAAGCAATTCAATTAACTGATGCAAATCTTAAAGTCTCTCTTACTTACCTCTGTACTTTTTCACTCTGGCCACGAATTTAAAACCACCTGTGACACTTTGTTAAAATGCAGGTTTCTGGCATCTCCCCTTGGAAAATCTGATCATGTGTTTGTGGCATGATTTAGGTATAACATTGTAGAAAGCCCTGCAGATAACTCTGACAAATGTCCAGGGGTACATCCTGCTAATTTAAGTATGGATGTTTAATGTAAATATATGTAATTTTATTTTTCTATATCTGTATTCATTTTATTATGAAAAATTATAATCTCTACTCTCTTTCAGAATTCCACATGGAAATAGATATGTGAATTTAAATAAATTTATTTCATGGGATACTTGAATTTTTATTTAATGATCAAATAATAAGTAGAAAGCTTGCAAGTATTTTATAGCTTTGAAGAATAGTAAATGCATCTCTTCAAGCCCTAGAATCCAGTAACTACTCAATGTCAACTATGAAGTTTGTGTGCCCCAACCTCAGAGTCAGTGCCAAGAATATCAATTTAAACTTGATGTGCATCTAGTTAATTCATTTCCTATTATTTCTGACAGGGGAGCAAAAATGCTTGCTATGTCCTTTCTTATGGCTTGCTCCTGATAACAAATAAGAGTATAAATATGAAAGAATACATTGAGTTTTGACTCTGTTAACAGCTTGAGTGCAGCCACTCTGGGGACGGAAGGACAACTTAAGTACAGAAAGTTTGGAAGGGCATCCAGGCAGTGATGAAGTAAGAGTCACTCTCTGAGTAGGCTGTAACAGTGACTCAGGCTTTCTCAACCAAGAAAAGCAGATTTCCCAAGAAAGGGTACAAGCATCTATTCCTCTTAGAAGACTGATCTATGGCTCATACAGTGAAAACTTCACAAGTTTTAGAGTCTGAATAAATTACATTTATATTCTAGCCCCAGTACTTCCTAGCTGAGTAACATTGAGCAAAGGGCAAGTTGCATAACCTCTGTGTGCCTCTATTTATGATTCTATAATTTGATAATAAATATAAATATACTTCCACAGTACAGTGAGAATTAGAGACATGTGCCTGTCACACACATGCACACACACACACATACACACACACTAGCTACATCTGCTTCCTTCTGCACAGACCAAATAGGCGACTGGGGATATGGTAGGAATCACTACCCTGGAATCTTTCAAGTCCTCAATGGTGAGACTAAGTTCTGTGATTTCTCCAGGAATGGGATATTGCTTTTGGTTTACTATTTTCTCAGATAGAAGCAGTTCTAGTGGCCTCCACTTGGCCCTTCCTACCATAATAGGGGAATAATATGGGATTCTGCCAGTTGCTGGGTACTTCTATACCAATTATACATTCTACAACTGGGAAAACAAACACAGGATGGGTTAAAAGTCTCACTGCAAGACAGACCTGAGTTAAAATGCAATTGCACACCTGAACTCCATAAGCTGCTACTCTGACTTGTAGAATACAATGACATTTGGTTCTCCTGGAATTGGAGTCAGTCTAGTAATTTCCAAAAGTCTGATTACTTCCTTTCCCCCAATGCACAGTTATCTTGGTAAAAGTCTATAGGCCCCTATAGGGAAGGCTGGGATAAAGTAACAGAAGCAATTTTTTAGCATTGTAAAGAAGTCCTATCTCACAAGTCCCAAGCTGTCCCTTCATTCAAGGGTTCTGGTTCTATAAACTCACTCAAGAATTGACTGAAGAGTCGGGATGCTCTGTATGGTGATTCAAGTTTATTTTCTGTTCACTCTACTCAGAATTGTTCCATTTACACATGTTAATTCAGAATTTAGTACTGTCCCTCTATTTCTTTTCTAAGAACATCACGATCATCTATCTAACACTATAGGTTTCTGGCAGTCAGACTATTATGATTAGTAATTTGACTCTGCTCTTTATTACAGTAACCACATTCACCTTGTCTTTGGTGATTAAATGCCATCACTTGGCCCAGCCACCCTGGCTCCAATGATCTCCATTGCATTTAAGGATCCGTGTTCAATACCAACAATTCCCACTCTGGACTACAGAGAATAACAAACACAGAGCTTTTCAAGGACACTGAAGCTCTTTACACAAATTTATTTCTCACAGTCATGGTGAAGGGTGTGTCCTCCCACCTCCCTGGGAGGTCTCACATGATAATCTACTCAAACTTTCCAATCTCCCTAAGTTTTTTGGATACCCTCCTCTACAGTATAATGAGATGGTTCTGGCATTTTGATCTCATTTAGTGTGTACCATATTTTGGTCCATATTTCAACCAGTCATATAAACTCTTAGAGTGATTTCTAACCCCTTAAACTAAAACATTAAATCCAGAGTCTCTGCTTTGTGGACCTTTATCAATAAATTCGGCCTGGTCAAACTTACATTTCCTTCTATCATTATCCTGCACACTTGGAAATATTCATTTCAATGCATACTATCTAGAGTTCTTTCCATATAAATTGACAAAATCATGCAGTTCTTTTGGTGTCTAAGTGCATCTGTATGGGTTCTGGCTCTACAGATTTGTGGACTCTGGACATTTCATATCAGTGAATCGTATAATGTGTGGTCTTTTATGACTAGCTCCTTTCTCTTAGAGCAATGTTACAAGGTTCCTCCATTGTGTAATACGTATCAATACTTCATTTTGATTGCCAAATATATTCCAGCATAAGGCTATACCTTATTTGTTTATCCATTCATTAGTTAGTAGTATTATTAAATATCTAAAAATAATGATGAATGAATTAATGTATAATTTTTTGTGAAGATATGTTTTCAACTCTTTTGAGTAGATTCCTAAGAGTGAAATTTCTGGTCATATGGTAACCTTATGTTAAACATTTTGAGAAACTTCCAAACTGTTTTCCAAAGTGGCTGTACAATTTATACTCCTTGCTTATTTTGTTCACTGCTGTATCTCTAGCACTTAGAACACTGCTTAGTAAATCTCAATAAATATAAGTTGAATGAATGAATGAACAAACGAATGAACATAGGTCTAGTACAATTAACAAGTTTTCATTTAAACAAATTAGTGCCAAGCACTTATTTATAAGATGAGTAAATGAGGAAAGAAGGAAGGAAGGCAGGCAGGCAGGCGGGCAGGCATCCCTAAGCTCATTCTCATTACTTAAAGCAGAAAGGTATTTCAAATAGCAACCTACAACTCAGGAGTACATGTCTCTAGGAATAATCTTCATGAACATCACTTTCCTCAAGAATAGAGGAATTATACATTCAAAATAACTAATAGTAGCATGTCATGATTTATGTATAATTAATACTTAACAGATCAATTCAGTTTAGTGTATATGCCAGTAAAACCAAGATAATAAGATGAAATCCCATAAAAGATGGTTTTGTATCTGTTGATAAAAAAGCCAAATATTGCATCCTGTTCCTAGGCAATCTAACAACACAAAAGAACAATGTGACTGCAACTACATCAGTAGGAACCATTAGCTGTACTAAACAAGGTGCTCTGAGTTCATTGACAGTTTCTGAGATCTACCTGTAATCACACAATATTCAGGTGTGTGTGTATATTTAAGGGTAACATTTACTCTGTGTACTCTGGTTACTTGAGGTAAAAACAGTTCAAAAGCATATTCTTACTTTAAGTTCCTAGGGAATTCACTGTGTGCCCTCATTTGCTATTTACTCTGCTAAGAGTTAGGATGTACTCTATGGAAGCACAGGCTCCTTAATGATCACACATTGATGTGTTGCTGTATTTTGGGGGGTTATTGTTTGTTTGTTTTTTTTCAAGATTTTATTTACTTATCTTTAGAGGGGAAGGGAAAGAGAGAGGGAGAAAAACATCAATGTATGGTTGCCTCTTGTGCATCCCCCGCTGGGAACTGGACTGCAACCCAGGCATGTGCCCTGGCTGGGAATCGAACCTCAGTTGTTTGGTTCACAGGCCCGTGCTCAATCCACTGAGCTACACCAGCCAGGGCTGTGTGTGTGTGTGTGTGTGTGTGTGTGTGTGTGTGTGTGTGTGTTGCTGTATTTTGAACACCAGGCTGGTGGTTCTTATTTCAGTATGAAAAAAATCAGTGAGCTGAAAGAATCCTAAAGTCACTTAAATCCAAAGTAGCATTTGTTTTCTTCTGTTATGACAAAGATAATGAAATATGAGCTCACATGGGGAAATATTTTCTCTTAATATTTTCATGTTTCTGGCATCTAATTTACATGAGATTAGGACATTTATCTAGGTTTATATTGACGCAGTATAACAAAATGCAATTCAAAGGAAAGCATTTAAGGAAGCTATGCCTGGATGTTCTTACGATCTTGATGGAGAGATGCGGACTCTGTGAAACTGTAAGGGAGGCTGCCAGGCTGCCACCGTTTATTGAATTCCTGTAAAATATTAGGCATTGAGATCTCTGCTTTACATAATTATCTCACTGAACCTTCACACCACAAATTGTCACATCCTCAGTTTACAGAAAATGACTGAAGTTTTGGAAGGGTTATTGCTTAAGAACGCTTAGGGAAGAAGTGGCAGTGTGAGGATTTAAACCTACAATGTTTCCAGAGCCCAAACACTTAATTATTAAACTATAACACCTTATTCCAATACCCTTGAAATCTATATAATCTTATTCATCAATGTCACCCCATTTAATTTTTAAAAATTTAAATTATAATCTTAAAAGAAGCCTCTTTGTAAACTTTAGAGTTATCTCAAACATTATTACTATTCTCATTATTATTATTATATAGTTTCATAATAATAATACATGATTATTATAGAAAGTTTAGATAATGCATATAAGCTAAAGAGTGAAAATAAAATGATCCAGTTGTATCAGTGCTCAATGTTCATTTGAAGAAGACAGAATCCTTTCTGCCAGTGTAAACCGAAGGAGATTTTACTAAGTACTAAAAGGCTTACAGTACTTTTATAAAAGGTGAAGAGATAGATTCAAGGATGTGCTTTCAGAAATGAACCTCACAGCCATATTACAAGAAACCACTGATTCCTCGCAAATTAGAAGTTAGGATTCAAAATCATGCCGTCACTGCCAGGACAAGAAACTGCTCCACAGGCTACCATGTGCCTGCTATACACACAAGAGCAAAACGGATGTTTCATGTGCAGCTCCGTGACAACCACAGTGCAAGTGGCTTGACACTGGGACCCCTCATGATGCTGCAGCAAAAAGTCAAGCGCTTCTGTGACTATGCTTGGCAGCAGAAATGGCAGGAGTAACAAAAATACAGCTGCTACCTCACTTGCACCTTCCAAATCTTCCACAATGACATGGGGCTAGTGGATGATAATTAGTTGCAGAGCACAAGCGGTGATGGAGTCTGAGAACCGGCATCTCTCACTTTCCGGTCTCCACAGCACACACAGGAAAGCGCTGGAGACGAGGGTGAAAGAGATGCTGAGCACCAGCCATCACGGTCACTAACCCCCAACTTCTAACAGAACCAGTGTGAACACTTTGTCGCTTTTTCTTACTATGTATAAATCAGTGAGTTTGCACCTACTTCTCTATAATCTGAATAGTTTTTATTAAACAGCTGAATGATGTTTGATATTATGATATAGCACAATTGATCTAATAAGTCCCTCATTTTGAAAATGCAGATGATCCTAACATTTAATATTACAAATAATGTTTCAAGAAGTATTTTTGTTGCTAAATCAATTAATGTATTTATGATATTTTGATATTTTCCTTAGGATAAATTGTTAAAAGTGGGTTTTGACATATGTGAAACTGTACCTTTGTTAAAAAGTTTAAAGAAATAGTATATCAATTTATTTTCTAACAAGCAGTGTACACAATTACCCAGTTTGCCCAAAATCCGGCCTGCACTAGGTCTTATCATTTTTTTAAAAAGATTATTATATTGTTAAGTTTTGTAGTTACTTTACCATTAGGTTATTTTTATGTTTATTTTTCATATATACATTTTTTTAAATATGGTTTCCTAACTCATTATTAAAATTAAATTTAAATTTTGCTTTAATTAATGTATATAAGATCTTTATTATTAAGATGTTATTGTTAATATTGTTATTAACCTAGGTTTGCATATATGCAAGAATTCAGTTTTTCTCAGTTTAATTTTTAATGGTGCTTTTTCAGCATATTTTTGTCCTCTGTGTTTCAATTTTTACAATTCAAAACTCTCTAAAGAAATTTTTATTTTATAATTAATTTTCACATTTAAGGCATTTAAAATTAAATGAGTTCTACGGTGACAAATAAGCTTTAAAAATAACTTCAGTGAGATAGAACTTACATGACATAATAGTCACCTTTTTAAAGTTTGTGATTCATAGGGTTTTAGTATACTCATGGAGTTGTGCAGACATCATCACTATTTAATTTTAGAGCAGTTCCATCACTCCACAAAGAAACCTCACCTCTTTAGCAGCCGTTCTCCATCCACCCAATCCTTGGAAGCCACTAATCTATTTTTTGTTTCTACGTATTTGTGTTCTGCACATTTCATATAAATGGTATCATATAATATGTATTCTTTTGTAACTGGCTTCTTTCATTTAAGACAATTTTTTATGGTTAATACTGTAGCATATTTCAACAATTTAATCCTTTTTATTGTCAAAATATTATGTATGGATATACCACACTTTGTTTATCATTCATCAGCTGATGGAGGTTAACACTTATTGGTCAGTAAGAATACTGCTGCTATGCACATCAGTGTACAATTTTTTGTGTGAACATCTTTCCAATTCCCTTGGGTAGATACTGCATAGTGAACTAGTAGATAGATACCTAGCAGGAAGTTTCAAGCTAATTTCCAAAGTGACCACATCATATATTCCTACCAGAAATGTATGAAAGTTCTATTTAGTCCACATTCTCTCCAAATCATGTTATGTTTATCTTTTTAGTAATAACTACCTTAGTTAGTTTCAAGTGGTATGTTATTGTGGTTTTAATTGGCATTTCCCTAATGACTAATATTGTGGAGCATCTTTTCATATGCTCATTGATTATTTATCTTTTTTGGAGAAATACCTATTCAAATTCTTTGTCCATTTTTAAAATTGGTTTATGTGTTTACTGTTGCCTTATAACAACTCTTTATATTTTCTGGATAAAGGTCCCTTATTATATGAGTTTTGAATGTCTTCTCCAACTATGTGGGTTGCCTTTCACTTTCTTGATGGTTTCTTTGGAAGCACAAGTTTTAATTTTTATGAAGTTCAATGTATGTTTTTTTTTCCTTTTATTACTTGAACTTCTGGTATTATATCTAAGAAATCAATGTCTCACACAAAGTCACAAATAACTTACTCTGTTTCCTTCTAAAAGGTTTTTAATGTTAGCTCTTATATTTAGGTCTATGATCCATTGTGAGTTAATTCTTGATGATGTGAAAAAAGGTCCACCTTCATTCTTTTGTATTTTGGATACCAGTTGCCCCAGCTCCATTTGTTAAAAAAGAATATTCTTTCCCTATGTAATTGTGTTGGTATCCTTATTAAAACTCAATTGTCCATAAGTGTAAGGGTTTATGTCTGGGTCCTCAAATCTGTTCCATTGATCTGTATATATATATCCTTATACCAGTACCTCAGTCTGAGTTACTGTAGAGTTTTGTAGTAAGTTTAAAAATGGCAAGTGTGTGTCCTCCAACTTTCTTCTTCTTTTCAAGAATACTTAGTTATTCTGAGTACCTTATATTTCCATATGAATTCAAGAATTATTCCATCAATTTCTGCAAAGCAAGCAGCTGGGACTTTTATAAGGATGGTAATTTATCTGAATATCAATTTTTTGACTCACGAACCTGGGATACTTTTCATTTATTACAGTCTTCTTCAAATTATTTCAACAATATTTTGCAGTTCCCAGAATTCTAGTCTTACACTTCTTTCATTAACTGTATTCGTATTTTATTCTTTTCTTGCTATTATAAATAAAACTGTTTACTTAATTTTTATTTTGAATTATTAATTGCTAATATATAGTAACACCATTTTTAAAATATGTTTTATGTCCTGCTACACTCATTTATTAGCTGTGGTAATAAATGGATTCCTTAGTATTTTCAAGATCATGTCCTTTGCAAAAAGAGATAGTTTTACTACTTCCTTTCCAATATGGATACTTTTTATTTCATTTTCTTTCCTAATTTCCCTGGCTAGAACTCTCAGTACAACATTGACCAGAAACGGCAGGTAGCAGTGGACATCCTTACGTTTCCCTGTTCTTAGAACAGCTTTCTGTCTTTCCCCAGTATTATGTGAACCAGGGTTTTTCACAGATGCCCCTTATCGGGTTTAGGAAGTTTCACTCTATTACTAGTTTATTGAATGTTTTTATAAGGAAAGGTTTCTTTAAATCTATTTGTTATTAAAGTCAGTACAGGGGTAGGCAAAAGTAGGTTTACAGTTGTGAAACAAATAAACTATAAGAATAAATAATATAAGAATAAACCATGTTTCACATACAACTGTAAACCTACTTTTGCCCATTCCTGTATTTGTGAACCGGTTTTCAAGATTGAGAAATAAAATATTTAATAAAACTATACTACCTCAATTTAGGTTCAAAAATATTGGTATATCTTGAAGTTCTCTGGGTTTTCCTGATAGCATGTGAATCGACTTTGAAGTCAGTTCCAGAAGAAGTAATCCCAAAAATATTTTTGTAATGTAGCACTATGGAAATTAGTGGTATCCCTATAACAACAATCATTCAGAAAAACAATGTATTGCTTATTTTATAGGAGCATTCTATGTTCTAGTACTTACTCTTTAATGTTTGGAGCAAAGAATATTACAAACACTTTTGCAGAAAACTTATTCAACAAATTAAAATTAAAATATTGTAAGAACAATTATTCTCAGACAGTAATTTCTCCTACTAAGCCAAGCTGCCTTCCTGGAACTTATACTATTTACCCTGTTTCTGCTCTCAAGAGTAGAACAATCTCATCATCTTTTTTTGATGGGAAGTGTACTGGGTATTGGGAGAATTGGCTGTAGTCCACCAAGTTAGAATTACTTTTTTTCTAATATAGCTTTCTTGCAAGTACAGGACTTGGAATTCAAAATATGCTGGATATTTACATACTGTTTATTTTTATCATGTATAAATTTCATAAATATTTGTTCACTAAATAAATAAATTGTAATAATAGTGATTTACAAAGCATTTGATCAATATATCCTCCCTATGGAACTTCTTAGAATAAAGTAGTAATGTTGAAATTTTCTGATGTTTAAAAATTGGCATAGCACATCTAAGGTCCTATTTCAAACTTGTCAGTCCCAGATACAACTTACTTACAAGATATTACACAGTTTCATTTAGTTGTTAAAAAACTAAATTGTTTATTTCCTACTCTGCCCATTATTGTTCTGTTCTGGGGACGTAGTGGGTGAAAAAGTTGGAGACCTGGCTTTCATGGAGTTTGTACTCTAGGATGGGGAAGAGAGATTATAAACACATAAACAAACAAGAGGTACAAACTTCCAGTTATAAAATAATAAGTCATGGGGATGTAATGACAATATAGGGAATGTAATCAATAATACTTTAATAACTTTATATGGTGACAGATGATAACTAGATTTATCATAGAGATAATTTTTAATGTATATAAATATCAAATCACAGTACAATACAATTCTATTTCAGGTAGTACATACCTGAAATTGGATATTGTATCTTAATTATCCATCAATTTTAAAAATTGTTTTTTCAGAGAGGAGCTGTGCCTATAGTGGTGTTCTAATATGATTTAAAACAACTGGAACCTCCTCAATGAGTAGAAACTGTAGACCACTGTCTCAAGAATTTTAGAGAGACCAATGGTGTGCTGCATGAGGTTATTCATCACTTCTTGCCTCTTGAGAAAGGTGTATTACTACATTTTAAGGATTTTCTGAGTCTCCATTGTTTTACTTTTTTTATTGTTGTCAAGTACAGGTGTTTTCATTTTCACCCCACCACACCTCCCCACCCCACCCATCCCTGCCTCCCGTCCTTGAACCTACCCCCTTTGGCTTTGTCCATGTGTCTCTTATACATGTTCCTTGATGGCTCTTCACCTATTTTCCTCCCTTACCCCTCTCCCCTCTCCCCTCTGGTTGCTGTCAGTTTGTTCTTTATTTTATTGTCTCTGGTTATATTTTGCTTGCTTGTGTTTTGTTGAATGCTGGGATTATACCCTAAGAACCCTGAAATGCTAATTCAAAAGAACCTATGCACTCCAATGTTCATAGCAGCACAATTTACAATAGCCAAGTGCTGGAAGCAACCTAGGTGCCCATCAGTAAATGAATGGATCAAAAAACTATGGTACATTTACACAATGGAATACTACACGGCAGAAAGAAAGAAGGAGCTCCTACATTTTGCAACAGCATGGATGGGACTGGAGAGCATTACATGAAGTGAAATAAGTCAGGTGGTGAAAGAAAACTAGCACATGATCTACCTATAAGTGGAACCTAATTAATTGTTTTACTTCAGAATGAAATGCCAATCTGAGAAAAAAGCCTTGGCATGAGCTACTAAGGCTGAGTTGTAACTAGTTCATATATCAACTAATCCCAATCCAGAAAATGATGATGATGATTTGTATTTGCATAGTGTTTGACAGGTTTTTGTGCACTTTCAAATTCACTGTCTTTTTTGAGCCTCAAGACAATCCTTTGATAAAACTAAAATAATATTATTCTAATATTCTAAAAGTAAAACTAAATTCAAAGAGCCTGAGTGAGTTATATGTCACACAGCTGGCCAATGATAGAACTTAGACCATGACTAAGGTTTTCTACCTAATTTGGCTGACACCCTCAACCTTTTATTATTTCAGACTGGTTATTTGAATTAGCCAGTTATCAATGTTGGGGAACTGACTTCTTGTGGAAATTCTTAGGAGTACCTTTTGGTTTCAAGGAGGCCACATAGAAGAGGGATTTTCTAAGTGAGATCTTTGGGCCAGCAGCATCAGCACCCGGGAACCTGTTGGAAATGCAAATTCTCAGATCACACTTCAGGCTTATTGAATCAGAAATTTGAAAGTAGACTCAGAATTTTTATTTTAACAAAAATTCCAGGTAATTCTGGTACCTAACTCAGGTTTGAAATCACTAACTTAAAAGATAAATAATGGCTACTTCCATATCCTTCTTTTTAAATTAAAAATAAATATGTTCTCAACTTTAACTTCATTTATACACACCCATATTATATAGATTAGAATTTACGAATATGTATAAATACGACCATATCATTCACAGCTTTTTTAGTGCAGCCTTGGGGAAAAAAATGTACTCAAAATAATGGCACGAATTTAAAAGTAGCAGCATCTTTTTTGCTGCTACTTTTTTATGTTCTTACATATTATGTTCTTATGTAAGGATGTAACTGTGTTCTTCCTTCTTGAAGGACATATTCCACTACTATCACTCACTCTTCCTTCTAATCCCTCGTTTCCCAACTTCCCTGGGAAGAACCATTTATGAGTTTCTACTATAACCCTGGTTTTCTGAAACAAGTAAGTAAAGGCTTCTATTGTTGACGACTAAAGGGAAAAAATAGGGCAAACAAATGACAGATATTATTCATTCTCCAAATATTTATTTAGTTACTATCACTGGTGGCACAGTACAAGACACTTGGAAAAGAACAGAGACAAAGGAAGAAAAGTTCTCCATCACCAGATATAAGCAAACTATTTGATTTAAGTTATATAGGCTATAAAAATGAAATAGAGAATAAAAAGAAAGCACAAAGTCAAAGAATTCAGAAAATAAAAAGAAAAATAGGCAGATGCCAGGTGAAGAGGGGCTTTTACAGGCCACAGTCAAGGTATTCGATATGTCTAAAGTCCAATGGGAAGGCCCTAGCAGTAACAGTCAGAATTGCCTTGTATTTATTTATATTTATTTTTTTAATTTGTTTTAATTGTTGTTCAAGTACAGTTTTCTGTCTTTTACTCCCGCCCACCCCCCACAGTGCTCCCCACCTCCCTCCCATTTTCACCCCCCTTAGTTTCTGTCCATGTGTCCTTTATACTTATTTCTGAAAACCCTTCCTCTTTTCTCCTGAAATTCCCTCCCCTCTCCCCTCTGGTCACTGTCTTTTAAATAGTTAAGACTAATGGACCAAAGACATACATGTGCTCCTTTCCTTCCTGAAATTGCTCTGAAATAACAATAGAACAATAAAAAGCTATAAACCCTAAAGAACAAAAGAGAATAGAATAGGGCACAGGAAATGACAAAAGACCAAAAGCTTCAGTAGGTTTAGAAGACAGAAGCAGGTGAAGGAGTAGAAACAGCTGAGCAGAAAGAGCTAAACCTCTAGAGCAATGGTCCCCAACCTTCTTGGCACAAGGGACTGGTTTTGTGAAAGACAATTTTTCTGCAGACCAGGGCAGGGATGGGGGGAATAGTTTCAGGATGATTCAGGTGCATTACATTCAAGCTCACCTCCTGCTGTGAGCTTGACAGCAGGAAGTTCCTTCACATGGACCTGTACTGGTCCATGGCCTGGAGATTTGGGACCCCTGTTGGAGAAAGAGACAGCAATGAGAAGTTAAGGCTTCACCTCCACAGCCTCAGAAAAAAACAGAAATGGAGACACTTTCTACTGATTCTGCAGATACGGGGTGGGGTGAGAGACTAGAAGACGCGGGGCTGGAGTTGATATAATACTTAAGATATCTTAAGGCTCCTGTCTCCACCCACAGGACTCTTTAATCAGATCATTATCTTTCCCCAAACTTGCAAATAGAGAGTTTATACCTGAAGATATTAAACTAAGAAGACTCCAACCCAAGACACCAAAAGTACAAGAGAACAGAGTGAGGCCCTAGATTGAAAATGGAGGACTAAGTAAAAGCAGGCAGACTTTAATGATTACACCTCATCCCTAATGAAAGATTATATAGTCCCTCTCTGATATGTAGGGGTGCTCCAATTCAAAATACCCTGAACCACCCTTCAGTGAAGTTTCCTGGTTATAAGCCTTACTAATGTACTTGGAGCTTCAACTCCATATTACATTGATCTTAAATACAAGTGAAGAGCATTTATACTCAATCATTTATATCAGCAGACAATTGAGATAATCCTACAGCATGAAGAACAACAACTTAACAACAGAAAAAAGGAATTTATTCAGAGGAAAAAACCACAAAACTGAAGCAGGGAGAAGTTAAAAATACATTAATAATATATTTAGAGAAATAAGCACAGACTGTATATCCATAAAACAAGAAACAAAAAAATCAGTAAACAAACAAGTATGCATATTTTAAAACTATAATAGCTAATAGCTGAAATTGTAGTAATATTACTAATAAAAGACTCAGGAGAGAAAGTCAAAGGAATCTCCCCTAATTTAAAGGATAGGGAATAGGAGGTGAGAGAGATGGAAACAGAAGAGAAACACAAATTGGGAGATTCGATTTGTGAATCAAAATCCAACATAAATGAGTTCCAGGAAGGGACTACACAGATAAATGTAAGGCAGAGAATTACTGAAGGAATAAGCCAATAGAATTTCTCAAAATTTAACAACTCAAAATAGAGTCTCTGTTTGAAATGCCCACTGAGTACCTTTCAGGATGAATGAACAAAGTGAACACAATGGAAAAAGAGAAGATACTAAACCTTCAGAGTAATGACTCAGGTTGAGTAAAAGGATCTGAAGTCATAATAGAATTAAACTTCTCAGTAGCAACACCCATCCATGCAAATCAGAAGTCTGGTCATCATTGTCACAAGTTGGAAGTGGTGATGGCATTTTTATGAATTAAGGAATACAGGAGCAGGCTAAAGTGAGTACAAGAAGTTAGAATTGGGCTCTTATGAATCTGAACTAACTATAGAACACAGAGTAGGAAGGTAGGGATTTTTTTAGCTAAAAATATTTTGGTTAATATTAGAATATTAATTAAATGTTATTATATTTTGTTATAATAAATATAAAATATAATGTTATATTTAATAAAATAAAACAATATTTTATTATAATAATACATTAATATATAATAATTACTTTATGTATTATAATAATATATTTAATTATAATAATATTTTTCATTAATATTTTAATGTCCCCAATATTAGAAGTTAATATTGATCTTCATCCTAACCAAGCTCAGCTGTTTTAAGATTTCCTTACTTACCCACCCTATTAGTTCCTGTCTTGGGGTTAATATTGGAAATTATAGTCTCAGAAATGATTCCCAAATTCCCCTTACTCTAGGGATTATCTCTGTTTAAGGAGATAAATCCCAACCCTCCAGATGTTGCAAGGGGCAGGGGCACCGGAAGGAGAGAAAGTAAGAATTAGAGGGGGACTGAGCAAGCAGGGAAATGAATGTTCAAAGTTATCACTCAAGCGGCCAGGTTAGTTCACAAGGGAATTCTCTTAGGTTCTTCCCCTCCAATCCAATTCTTCCTCTACTTAACCCAGAGGTCATCAGAAGGAAGCTGTGACAGAGAACCTTATGGCTTATATTTTTTGACTATCAATGCCTCATATAGCATGTCACACAGCAAATGGTGCTCAGTAAATATAAGGGAATATGCTTTCCCTTTCTTTACTGTTTAAGCAATTTCAAAGTGTGGGAGGGGAGGTATATGCAAATCTGTGCGGCTTACTTGTTAGGCTCTTGCTAGTTGAAATAATTGGCATTTTTTTAAAGATGATGGATTGAAATTCTTGTCATCTTATTCTTCGTTACCGGAAAAAAATGACATTGAATGCAGTTTCAATTTTTCCCCAAAACTCTTACTGAGCTGTTAATAAGTAGTAAGAAAAACTGGTTTGAGTCACCAGCTAATGAGCTATGAGGTGGTCTAAAGAACAAAGGAAAACTTGAAAACCTCACAGTGTTAATTTTAGATGAGAGCCAAAATATTTCAAATAAAATCAGAAAAATGAATGAATATCCACATGAAATTACGTCTGCTTGTTGTGGAAACAGCAGTTAGAGTAGCAACAGGCCACGACCAGCATAAGCAAATACCAAGCAAGTTATTTTCAGAATGTGTTTACTTAATATTTAACACTGAAATCAAACATAAGAGGGTCGTATCAGACAGAACTTCGGCATTACTCCACTTGCTCAACTAGCGTCTGTGAGGAGGAGAAGGGACTCATCTGGTCCTGCCATGCAACAGTGTGTGTTGGTGCAGTAAACAGAGAGCACAGCTCTGCACCGCAGGTTGCTTTCTGAGGGCCGGTCTGGGTTGTGGAGGACTGCAGAGCCAGGACAGTTGGAAAGGGCCTTATTAAGGTGCGTTACTTCACTTCGAACACACGGCAGATATTTAATGTTTTTTAATTGACAGTGAAGTTATTTCTTTAGTCAATCTGATCTAAAACACACCCAAGACCATGTGCAGAAAAACAAAAGCAAATGAAGCCTGCAGATTTTAGTTTGTCTTAACTCATGATAAAAATAGTCCTAGTTACCAACTGTCCTATGAATCAGGTCAAAATGATTCAACTAATGAATGCTTACCTACTGAGATGCTATGTCTAATATTTATAGTTAGCTTTGCCACAGTGTCCTTACAGAGGAAATAATTTATCATAAACTTCCAAGAAGTTTAAAATAAGTCTACCTATTTTACAGGTTTGGGCTTTTTATAATAAAAAATATGCTAACAAGTTCGGGATATTCCATATCAAAAATAAAGAATCCTCATCTAATTAAAGGTTAAATCAATCCCCAGGTTATAATATGGGGTCAAACTCTGCCTGAAACCAATTTTAAAACAATGTAAATGCATTTACTGTAACTTTGTGGTACATGTTCTTTGTGGTAACATTATTTTGTAGCTTTAGCTCCATAAGTAATTTGCACCCATTTATATCTAAAATTATACGAACAGGAAAGTCCAAGAGCCTCGTTTTACAGACTGAGATAAAGACCTGAAAGTAATTACTTACAAGGGTAAGCAGAAGTGCGTGTGATAGATTTTAACTTAACCCTCCGCCCCTTTCCTGCCCACGCCTCGCCTGTTCAGTATTGAACTCACTTGCGGAAGTGGCAAAGGGAGTCGAGTGGTGCATTCTCAGTCGCCAATTACGGGTTAATCGACAGAATTCAGGCTATTACTACAAATAACGCATTTCTTTTGTGACCTCTTAAGAGGGTTAACAAAATCAAAAGCAACCAATTAAAATTTGCCTATTCACAGCACTTACGCATAAAGAAAAACTAGTGAATTTCACTACCAGTAACATAAAGACCTCTCGGGTTAAATACTGTGTCTAAACCATTATCGTTAGAAATCATTTTAAAATGCTTTCCGGGGACGTCTTCTTTCTGTTGACGTCTGCTTTGGTTGTTCTTCCACACATTTTTAAATTTCAACTTTTTCCATTTGTCTTCCGTTGGAATGACGTTTCATTTAAGTAGATGGAGCAGGAGCACCCATCTGCTGTGCAGTTGAAGGGGCTCTAGGGTTGGGCAGGGGGTGGGCTGAGTCTGGGAAAAGTTCAAAGAAAACCGAGATCTCTCCGCTCAGCTGCGAACTAAGGGGAGCACCGAAGGCCTCAGTAGTGAGACTTAGCACCGGTGCCCGGCCACCCCCACCCTGCCCCGCGCACCAAGCCGGTCTCCTGCTAACTGCGGAAAGGGCGCTGCGCTTTCCGCCGCGAGTGGTCCGGGCCCGCGCGGAGCTGCTATTGGATGTGCCGCGTCAGGCACCCGCCAGAAACACAAAAGCGCTGGGAAGGGGAGGGGGCCGTTCTTGGGAGTAGAGGGTTTTGGCTTTATTCTGTCTCCCCCGTCTCCTCCGCATTCCAAGCAGGGGTTCTCTCGGCAGCTCGCCTCGGCTGGCACGCGCGGCCGGGAGTTGGCGCAAGCCTCACCGCTGCCGCCTAGCGTGGGTCCCCGCCCAGCCTCTCTGCCTTCCCCTGCGCCCTCGGCTCCCGCCATGGGGCCAACTTGGGGCTCCTAAGAGTTGCTGCCTCTCGGCCACGCGCTCTCTAGCTAAAGTCTCCGAGAGTGTGATATGGCTTAGGGCGCAAGAGGGGTCAGCCTAGAACTAAAGGAAAGGGGAGGGGAAGGCCAATTGAGGAAAAAGAAGCCAAACCATGAGTTACCAAAAGAAGGACCGGGTGAACGTCCTGTGCCAGAAGGCGCTGCACATCATCAACGAGCTGTGTTTCGCAGGCCAGGTGGAGCGGGAGAAGTGCTCGAGCATCATCTCCTCGGAGAGGAGCAGCCAGGGCGCCGGCAGCACAGGTAAGTGGGGGAGAGCTCCGCTGGCGTCCCGGAGCTCCACCGGGACCCCGCGTGCTCCCCTCCAAGCTCCGGGTCCGGCGCCTCCCGCGCAGCGTTGGGAGAGTCTTCAGCCTGCCGCGCCTTCCTACCTTGCTCCTTCTTCCCACTTAGCAGCTGGCTACTTGGAGCGCAGACTGTTAGAGTGTTGTCTCCGCATCCATCCGCAGGCTCCTTTCACTTCTCTGGTCTGCTTCTTGCCCGCCGTCTCGCTCCCTGCCTTCCGCACCCCGTCGCCGCGCACTCCCACGCCTCGCGTCTCCCTCCGGAGTGGAGCGGCTAGCGCTGGCGGCGACGCGGGAACTGCTCGCCCGTGGGACTCGGGCTGCCCTACCATGTCCCGTGGGTCGCGGGTCGTGGGCTTGGGGAAGGGGCTGCGCGGGACAGTCAGTGCTTGGATGCAAAGAACTACCTTGCACATGGAACTGCCTTGGCCTTAGAAGCGAGGAACCCAGGAAGGGGTAACTCGCAGCTGCAACCTGTTGAGCACTTGGCAGTTTCCAAAACCCTTTAATATATATGATTTTCTAGGGCTTCGCGACAACGTTGGCAAAACAGCAGGGATTATAGATTATCCTTCAGGCGACAACTGAGGCTCGGGACAAATATAGAGTAAGTGGAAGAGAAGGAAAATGTTATAAATCCTTTCCACACACACGCTCTCATACACACCCCGACATACAGGTAAATTCCTACCCCTTCAGGAAACTTGGAAAGAAATGGGGTGGGACGGTAGGGAATAGCGGCTGTCAGAAATCTGGAGATGGAAAGAAATCTCAGGTGGCTGATTTCTCTCAAGAGAAAGGGAGGGAAGGAGGGACCATCTCAGAATCTCTGTTTTGGTCACGCTTTGGGGCAAGGGTTTCAACCACCTGCGCAATGGTTTGTGCAGCCTGTTGTGCTGTTCACACAGGAGAGACGGACTCTGGGTTTGTGGTCCTCGTGGTATCATGAGTCCCCTGTGAGAGTCACTTGTTTTGAGAGATAAAAATTCCCATAGGTTATGGGAATTTGTGGCATTGGGTTGAAAGGTTCCCGTTGCTCTTGGAGGGTCTTGTTTCTTCCCCTTTGCTTTCCTATCATTTTGGTTTCCTGACAGGTATTTCTGCGTCGTTACGAGTAGCCAGGGCAACAAGTACGAGCTGGACCGCTAAGCTCAGGGCTAGAGCGACTGCAGAGATCCCTGTGTGCTGGGAAGGAGGCCAGGAGGGCACACTTTAGTGACTGCCCTCCCACACACACACCACCACCACCACCAACACCAAAGACAAAAGGAGAGGGGATGGAGGTGGGAGTAGATTTGGTTTAGCTCTTCTATATACCATGATTTAAATGGTATGTCTGCAGGATTTTCAAATTCCCTGATCCCAGGCAACAAGAACCAAGAGAGGCTTCAGCGTGCACTTAGCAGAACCTGGGGAGACGCTTCTCCTTGGGCCCCAGAGCAGAGTGATGCATGGTTGCTGCTGTCCACGTACTGGAAACTTAGACATTTGGTGAACGTGTAATAACCACAACCAAAGTCTTTTCCATTTGTTCAGTAGGTTTTAAATTCCTGGGAACATATGAACCCCAGCTATTAGAGCAAGCAACTAGGTGAACATCTCACATGTGCATGTCATGCATGTGGTTGCTAAGCATGAGATAAACAGTCAAAATAGTGTGACGGTGAAGTCCTCTGTGGTGATATTGGATAAGGTCTTCTGGACTGTTTTAGTGGTGGGCACGCTAAAGATCAGACTCAGAGAAGGGGATACAGTAAAAGAAATGAGACTATTTAAGTTTAAAGAGCTTTTTTCTTGGTCATTTACCAGTTGATGCTATGGAGAGAGATACTAACTTCTCCCTCTCCTCCACTCTTTGAGATCACGCACCAAGTAGTGGTTTCTTGGGTCTTGACTACTGGTAATGCAGAAAATGTGTGGAGATTGGAAAGCGAATAGTACTAGCTCCTAAATCTTTGTAAATGCACAACTCGGTCTGCTTAAGGTAAAACACAGTACTGTATATGAATCATAGAAAGGGTTCTGAGCTTACCCTAAGCACTACAAAAAGTAGTTGTCATACTAATTCCCTTTGGACTTTCCCTTGGGAACAAAAAAGGAAGGGGGTTAGTCTAAAACAATACATGGACATTTTTCCCCTTAAGGGGGAGGGGAAATATATACTATGCAAATGTGGTATTTGATTTAATACATGAACATATATATTGAATGGTTATCACTAGACAAGGCACTCTACTAGGCTGTATATGAGATATAAAGATGCACAAGACTTTATTACACTTTCCATTTGTAAATCTGCAACAGAAGTAAAATACTTTAATTGGCAAATAAACTCCCAATATCTATAAAGTGGATTCTAACATTGTTTGCCAAATCTTTGTATGAGCTAGCCACTCAGCTTCATATATTTTAATTTACACACTCATGCCCTTTATTTCAGGTCCCCAAATAACATTTTCAGTAGGTGATCCTTCTACTCACTGTTTGTTTAATGGGAAGCCCATTAGGAGTAGGAGGACATGGACGGTGAATGGTACAATGGTTATTTACTTTGAATGTTAATCAGCACTGCCTGCATGGTGTCAGTTACTCTAAGGTTGCAGTGACAGTTGCAGGCTTCCTGACTGTGTATATTTTTAGGTTCCTTCACATCAGGGTAGAGGAAGAGAAACTGAGGTAATCACAATTAAAGTCAATCTACATTGAAGAAGTTATGAAACACATATATAAATAAGACATTATTCTACCGGTTTTTAAAATGCCAATAAAGTATAAGCTTCACCATCCTCTTGACCATAGTGGCAGAAACAGCGGCAGTGATATTGACACGGAGGAGCTACCAATTAAGTCAACCAATCCCATATTGCAGTAAAATTTGTGAAGACTTAGACTGCCATGCAGCTGCCAACACTAGTTAATTCACTCATTTGTAGTAGTTTGGTAAAGATGTTATTGATGTCAACATCACTAGTGCACTAGAAAGTTTTTCAATCTTTTTACCACCGATTCTCTCCCTCCCCTTAAAGTCATCACTCACTAAATAATCTAATGCACAATACGATTTAATACTAGATTACTTAGGAAAAAGTGCAAAACAATATATTTGTCTCATGTTATTTCTCAGATATACTGTGAGTAAATATATCTAATCGTTTTTAGACTGGATTTGGGTTTGTTTCCCGTCAGTCTTTAATTGCTGCTCCATATCGAAATGCTAATGAGGTTTTAAGAGATATATTGTAAGAAGATGGGTAAGGGGCAAACAAAGGAACATGAATAGAGGACTCCTGGGCGTGGAGAGGGATTGACTGTGGGAGTTGAGGGGCAGGGCAGGGGAGAGCAATGGGGAAAAAGGTGGGACAACTGTACTTGAACAGTAAAAAAAAAGAACTATATTGTTTGAAAGGCAGCCTTCATAAATCATAGCTAATCAAACCCATTTAAACTCACAGTCATATCACAGTTATATAGATATAATTTAATTTAAATATTTTAAATAAATATCTAATACATGAGTGTTTTAAGTTTTGCATTTTACACTTTTAATTTGAGGCTAAAAATTCTAAAATAAATGTTTAAACAAATTCTTCTAAATTCATACATGTTTTTCAGTTTCTTAGATGTGGGGCTGAGTAGGTAAATGGCAAAGAATTTCACTGAATTTACTTAATTATTAAGAAAAGAGGTGGCTTCAGGGGAAAAGGGGAAGGGTTTGCAGGAACAAGTATGAAGGACACATGGACAAAAACAAAACGGGGTGGAAATGGGAGGGAGGTGGGGAGGGCTGGGGGTGGGCTGGGATGGGAGTAAAAGGCAGAAACTACTTGAACAACAATTAAAATAAAAAAATAATAAAAAAAGAAAAGAGGTGGCTACATAAAAAATTTCAAATTACATCATGACTTTCCTCTGTGATTAAGGCATTTGAAGTCTTTTCATGAGGGCTTAAAATGAGTAGGGGGCTTCATAAGTTATCTCTACAAAGCAATGAATACTCCATTTATTTATATTTTTTATATCAGTGTACTGCTGAGTTGTACACATTCTAATTATTTTATAAATAATTATAAAATTATAATTATTTTATAAATAATTATAGTGTAAAAAGATAGTGGAAATTTTCCCCTGGGCCTTGTAGGTTTGGAAAACAGTAACTAAACCACAAGAAATTCATAAGTATAGACCCTTTGGAAGAAGGATGTATAAGAGGATTTTTCCCTTCCTCCCCATTGTCACCCCACTGAAGAATGAGCAGGGTCTACTCTTTCTGGTCCTGTTTTTGGTAGCTCATCAACACACGTTGTGCTTGGACTCATTTTGTCTAGACAAGTGGACAACTAGCTTCAAAAGCCAAACAGATCCCAGCAAGCTTCTGATATTCTTAATTCTGAAACATCAATATTTTGTCAGTATTAGCAGGATGTATTCTCTTGTAATAAATTAAGATCTATATTTCCTCTTTATATGAGCAGTTAATCTCTGAAATCTGATTTTTATAGGAATGATTTTATATACACAGTAAATAGCTATCCATTCTAGTCACATTTTCTTTGAATCCTCATCATCATTGTAATTTTGTTTTATGAGAAAAAATATTCACTTTGGGGGTATATCTTCATTCATTACAAGTTTTTGTTGTATAAAATTCTGGCAGAAAACAAACATTATCATAAAAGTTTAATAAAATTTCCAATGCTGATTAAAATGATTTATATTTGAAACATAGTTGTGTTCTTCTTGATTTACATTTTATTCTACTGACTATATACAC
>PVKM010008727.1:0-38431 GCA_004027735.1 Carollia perspicillata
GGATAGCTAAGGTACAGCAGGTGGCATATTTTATGATCTATGCGTAGAACCTGTGCGTTTCTCTCTTTTCCCTTCTCCCTCTTTCCCTCTCCCCCTCTCTTGCCCCACTTTCTCTCTTCTCTCTCTACTCTTATCAGCCTTCCCTGTGCTAATGGTGTGGTTAAAGGTCCAGAGTTAAGGTTGAATAAGGGGACTTGGCAAGCAGAGGGTGCCTGGTGCCAGAGCCAACATGTGCTTTCTCTACTGAGAGACAGGAGCAAGAATGCTTGACCACAGTTCTAGCTCACCATTTAGCCTCATGAGTAGCCATGGATTTCATCTGCATTTCTTCGCAGAGAACAAATGTGTAGGTGTGTCCCCAGTGAGTGGCCATTTTAAGTCTTCCTGATGAACATTGAGTGCCAGATATTCTTCATGAATATTTACCGAATTGAGAATATTTGTTGCCTACTTGGACTTTCCAACCTTCCTCTTTATGTTCAGCTCATATATGCACTACTTACTTTATCTCACAAACTATTTGCTTCTACTTACTTCATTTCTACTTGCTTCATTTCTCCTTAGAATGTTTGTTTTTCTTATCTCTTTTGGCAGAATCGATTGTTTTATCTTTTTTTTTTAGAAAGAGAGGAAGGGTGAGAGAAACATTGATTTGTTAATCGACTTACTTACGCATTCATTGGTTGATTCTTCTATGTACCCTGACCTGGAGTTGAACCCACAACCTTGGCATATTGAGATGACACTCTCACCAGCTGGGCCAAGGCTGGAATGGAGTATTCTTAAATAACAAAGCAAACACATTGCTGTGGGCAATAATAAGAACAATCGAACTAACACTTATATGGGATTTACCCTGTGCCAGCCACTGTTCAAAGCACTTTCCATATGCTGATTCATTTAATCCTTACAATGATCACCTACAGGTAGGCACTGTTGTACCAGTTTACAAATGAGGAAACTGATGCCTGTAAACGTGAAGCAACTTCACAAAGGTCATACTCCTCATAAGTGATGGAATCTGCATTTAAACCTAGCAGGCTTAGCTTCAGGGCCCTGGCTCTTAACCATCCTATTCATGCTTGCTCATGTAAACAACTACAAACATGTATGTTCACATATGAAAAGGTAGGGGTTTTATTTTTACGCAAACAATGTCTTCCACTTTCCTCTCTTTACCTCATTGGACACTGTCAGCCTCATTGGACACTGTTGATGCACAGCCCCCCACTCTGTCTCTGGAAACATTCTCTTCTCTGGCTTCTGTGACCCACAAGCCTTGGGTGGCTCTTCCTCTCTGGCTACTCCCCTTTGATGCTTCACTCACGTTTTGGTCTGGGCCTTCCCCCTTCTCTTCCTTCTCCCCCTCCTCCTCCCTCTTGCCCCTCCCCTTCCTCCTTCTTCAAATCCAAAATGTGTTTATTGGGACGGTTCACCACTCATCTTGACTCAGGTTGCCTTTAGTGCTGCTTCCTTCTGAAGGGGCATCTTCTGTGAGTCGAGCTTGTCCTCCTGAGGGCTGACAGAGGACAGTGGAGCAGCAACATACAAAACTACTATTTGTGTGTGGCTAGAGATGGTGGTGATTTTATAGCATCCTGGGCATTCCTCCATGAAGTAGGAATTGGGGCTCTGCACGAGGCACTTCTTTTTTTTTATCCTCACTCAAGAACATTTTCCCATTGGTTTTAGAGAGAGAGAGGAATGGAGAGAGAGAAATAATGCAAGAAAGCAGCATCGATTGGTTGCCTCCCAGATGTACCCGGACTAGGGATGGAACCCGCAACCTAGGTATGTTCTGTGGTTTGAAATCAGACTCACAACCTTTCAGTTACAGGACAATGCTCCAACCAACCAATGCTCCAAGAAGGAGCCACACCAGTCAGGGCCCCTTCTTGTGTTTCCTCTTCCTTTCTGGAGTGGGATGAGGGGATCCTTAGTGAGAGGCATGTTGTCGCAGGGAGTCATCACCACCAGAAAGGCTGTAGGTCAGTGATTTTCAACCTTTTTCATCTCACAGCACACATAAACCTTATTACTAAAATTCTGCAGCACACCAAAAATATCTTATCCTTTTGCAAAAAAAAATGGCATAATTTTGATTCATTCACTCTGAATGGCTATTGTTTTGTTGTCCGTTATCATTTTGTTTTTTATTTGACAGCCTAAGGGAAAAGAGGTCAGTGCCCCTGACTAAATAGTCAGGTATTGCATGTTTTAAAAATTCTTGTGGCACACCAGTGTGCCATGGCCCATCAGGTGAAAATCGCTACTCTAGGCCAGTCCTTCCTTCCTTCCTTCCTTCCTTCCTTCCTTCCTTCCTTCCTTCCTTCCTTCCTTCCTTCCTTCCTTCCTTCTTTTCTTCCTTCTTTCTTTCCTTCCTTTACTTTTGATCTTAGAAAAGGCAGAGAGAGAGAGAAATATCGATTTGTTGTTACACTTATTCATGCATTCATTGGTTACTTCTTGTGTGTCCTGACCAGAAATGAAACCTGCAACCTTGGTGTATGGGAAGATGCTCTAACCAGCTGGGCAACCTGGCAGGGGCCCAGGCCTTTCCTCTAACTGTGTTTTTAACTGTGATTGCTCTCACTCATTGCCTTGGCTTCAACCACAGAATATTTGAGGATGCCCCCACATCCTTTCTCCAAGGCAGCTTCTCTCCTGAGTGCAGATCCATATGGCTGGGCGCCAGCAGGTTGCTGCACGGGCACTCCAGCCTCAGTAAGTCCCACATGAATGCTTCATGATCTCCTGCTCCTCCCCACCCCCACTCTTACTTCTGGTTCCCAAACTATTGGGTTGGTCAAAAAGTTTGTTTAGTTTTTTTCTATAACATAAAGACACATTTTTTTTTAATTTTCACCAATAACTTTATTGATGTGGATATTTTGAGTAAATCAGCTATCTCCCGCTATTGGTTTCTAGTGGGTAGAGGTCAGGGGTGCTGCTAAACCTCTTCCAATGCATAAAACAGCCCACAGCAAAGAATTATTTGACCACAATGTCGATAGTACCAAGAAACATCGCAAACCACTTTTGACACGTTCGATCAGTCACAGTCCCTTCTCCATACACTGCACAAATCTTTTTTTGCATTTTAGTTGAGTTTGTACCTTTCTTGAAATAATAAAGTATAATATGCCAAAATGTTATGTATTTTTTCCATCTTCAATATTAAAATGGCTGCACAAAGTTTCACCAATTTTGATAAGTTTTTTTTTTAAGTGCATGCCGATACAACAGCTGTTAAAATACAATCTAACAAACTTGTTTTGAATGAAGTTAAAGACAACTAAGCACTACTAGAATCATCATACAGAAAAGACATCATGGACTTTTCGGCCAGCCCAGTATCATCCCAGTTGTACAAGGCCTTTGGACTGGACGCCCCGTTCCCCTTCACCCCTATACCCAGTGTATTAGTTTTCTATTGCTGCCATACGAAGCTGCCACAGACTTAGTGGATTGAAACAACACAGATTCATTGTTTTACAAGTCTACAAATCTGAAGTCCAAAATGGGTTTCACTGGACTAAAATCTCAGTGTCTGCAGGGCTGCATTTCGTCTGCAGGTGCTAGTGGAGAATCCCTTTCCTTGACTTTTCCAGTTTCTAGGGGCTGCTCGCATTACTTAGCTCCCGCCCCTTTCTCCATCTTCACAGCTCATCACTGCAGCCTCTGCTTCAGTGGTCACGTTGCCTTTTCTGACTCCGACCTTCCTACCTCCCTCTTATAAGGACCCTTGTGATTACACTGGGCTCACTCTGATTATCCAAAATATCCTCCTTCAGGAGCCTTAACTTAATCAAAACTAAAGTCTTTTTGCCATGTAAGGTAACGTACATATAGGTTCCTTGAATTTGGACGTGGGTATCTCTAAGAGGCAATGATTTTGCCCACAACACTCAATGCCAAGCCCTCTGTAGTCCATCTTTCAAAATATCTCTGGAATTTGTTCTCCATTCCTGTGCTGTGCCAGTTCATGAGGTTCTCTCTCCTCTGCCTTATGGCAGCCATTTCTCTGGCCTCTCTGCCTCAATGTGTTCTCTCATCTAATCACTTTTCCCTATTGCAACCAAAGTAATCTTTAAAAACTTCTGACCACATGGCCCCAGCCAGGTTGTTCAGCTGGTTAGAGCATTATTCTGATACACCAAGATTGCTGGTTCCATCCTGGTCAGAACACATGCAAGAATCAACCAAGGAATGCGTCAGTAAGTGGAACAACAAATTGATGTTTCTCTCCCTCTCTTCTCTCTCTCTCCCTCTCTCCCTTCCTATCTCTCTCTCTTCCCTCCCTCCCTTCCTCTCTCTCTCTAAAAGGAATACAATGATAATTTTTAAAAAAATCTGTGTAATTTCTTTGCAGTTCCACAGGGTTGCACACCACTGTGGGGGTGGTGTTCACATTGTGTTGTGCCTCCAGATGTGCTGCCAGCAGACCTTACTCGTCTACTTAAAACCCATCCATGGTCCCCTTTATTGTAACAATGAGATTCAAAGGTCTAGTAGTCAAATGAGCTTACCGTTTTTTCTGCTCTAACAGTCTCAAGCAGGCAGGCCCAGGCTGATAGCATGGCCCCACCATCCACACAACAGCACATGCATTGCACGTCTGGCCCAGGGCGAGTGCTTCCAGTCTCACCACCCGGGATGAGGAGAAGATAAGCCTAGTCACTGAAAGGGAAACCCTAGTATTTGCACACTGTACTCATTCGTGTCCCTTTGGCTGAAACAGTCACCTGTCCACATCTGGATGCAAAGGCAGGAAACAGTCTTCAGCTGAGAGGCTGTATGTCCAGCTAAATTCTACTATTACAAAAAAAGGGGGAGAATGGATTTGGGGAGTCAACCGGCAGTCTTCCATAGGGTGGAAAACTAGGTGTTACGTGCAAGAGAAAAATGAAGGAATATCATTTAAATCAGAGGATAAGCAAGGTCTCTTTGAGGAAGTAACAGTAAACTGAGCCCTGAGGTGTAAGTAGGAGATAGCCAGGGAAAAAAAGCTCTGGAAAGAGCTTTTCTCACAGCAAGAGCAGCCCTGCTGCAACAAAGAGTGAAGCATTGATGGCTGGAGCAGAATGAGTGGTGGGTGAAGGGGAATGCCGGGAGATGAGGTTGGAGGAGTAGGCAGGTGCCAGATCAGACCGAAACCTGTGCAGCATGTTAAACATTTGGAATTTTAACTTGCATTCAATGCAGTCCAATGAAGGATGTTTAGGAGATCTAATGTGTATCCTTAAAATATTGCTATGGCTGCAGTGTGCAGAGCGGCATGGAGACCCATTTAGAATATAACCTGCAGTGAGGAGAGAGGTGAGGTCCAGTGGCCTGGATCAGTGGTAGCAGTGGGGATGGAGAGAAGTGGATGGATTTGAAAGAGAGTTTTTGGAAGTGTATTAGCATACTTAGCCACATATTGGGTGTGGGGGCCAAGGGAAATGAGGTGTTAAGAATGATTCAAGTTTCTGGCTCCAGCAATGAGTGGATTGTTGATAACCTTTACTGAGAGGGAGAAGACTGTGGGAGGAGCAGTTGGGGGGAGGAAGGGAAAAGCTCACATTTTGGCAGAATAAGTTGGAGATAGCTGTGAGACTTGGCAGGTGGAACTGGGATGCAGGCAATTAAATAGGAGTCCAAAGCTCACAAGAGGGGCCTGGCCTTGGCAATCATCAGCATGGAAGTGCTGTCTGCAATTGTGAGGATGAATGGGATCACCCAGAGAGAGAACCTACCGAGAGCTCTGAAGAAGGCCAGCCTTTGGCAGTTGATCTAGGAGGGAGAACTAAGGATCAGTCATAGGAGCCGGAGGGAACTCAGGAGAATATTGTCTCGGAAGCCCAGAAAGAAATGTTTCAAGCAAGAGTAAGTGGATAAAACTCATCCGTCCTTCAGATCCCAGCTAAAACATCATGTCCTCCACAGACTAGGCTTGTTGCAGCTCTGTGGCTCCCTGCACCACGTGGCCCTTGTTAAATGCTATTGTAGTAACTTGTTTTCCATGCTGGACTATAAGCTCCTCAAAGACAGAAACGACTTGGTCTTGTTCAAGATTTGTATTATTTGTATTACTCTTTCTTGTTTGACTAGTTTCACGTAGCAATCCACATCCAGTGGTTTAAACAAGATAGAAGTGTGTTTCTCCCTCATATAACAGTTTAGGTAGGTAGGTGACTCAGTGAGTTGAGGACCGGGGGATTGATGCTCTTTTGGTCTTGTTGTTCTGTCATCTTCAGCATGAAGCTACCATCTCAAAATCCCACAAGGCTGCTCCAACTCTTCCCGTGACGATCACATCCCCATCATCGGGAAAGAGAAAAGGAGAAGGGGAACGCGCCCTCCTCTTCTCTCACACATCAGTGTTTCTCTCCCTCGCTGTCTCCCTCTCTCAGCGTAAGAAAACAAACAAATTAAATATTTTTTAAAAAAGGAAAAACATAACCAGAAGTTTTATATGTCACTTAGTTTTCAGTCCAGTGGCAGAAATCTGTTGTATGGCGACATCTAGCTGCAAGGAAGGCTGAGAAATAGAGTTTTTAACTAGTACCCATGTATACAGATAAAAATCCTGTTGCTATGAAAGGAGGAGAGAACAGGAACTGGGTGCGACTAGCAGCCATTGTAGCTGTATCGCAGAATTCGACGGTCAGAATATGATTGTGTAAGTACAGGGAAAGTCATGGAAGGAATAACATCGAGCTCTTGACATTGATTGCCTCGTGTGGGAGGAAATGGAAGGGTCATGGAGGGAGAGTTGATAGTGTTTATTGAATAAATGGGTGATAATAAAATGCATAAATTAAATGGTGACGACAGTAATAAAGATGGTTCCTTTTAGCTTCACCTACCAACCTCCTTTCTTTGCTTGGCATTGGTGAAATGGAGAAAATAGGACTTATACTGGACTTGAAAGATGACTTAAAACGTAAATAGGAGGCTATCTTTAATTCTGATATCTTTTTGCTTAATTCTCTTGAGTTTCCCAAAGATGGATGATTCTATCAACCTACAGATAAATGATACTATGGTGTCGTTTCCAATAGATGTGTCTGTTTTTTAAAATATTATCACACTGGCAAACCAATTATAAATATTCAGGGTGATCAAAAGTTGTCTACTTGTCTTATTACTTTCTTTACTGTGAGTGCCTCTACTGCTTCACCATTGAGTGTGAGGCTGGCTATTGCTTGGAATACATAATTTTTCATTTGCTTACTAAAGCATCTTTCTATACATGTTTAATAAGAGTCTTCAATAAATTAATAATAGGTGTTTTAATTCCTTCATGTATTTTCTAAGATGTTTTCTTGTCTGTTCCCAGTCCGGTTCCACATCTTGTGTTGTTTTTTGTCTTCTAATTATGGTCATCTTAAATGACAATCTACTGCAGTGGAGCCGAGGGTTAAACCCTTGAGACAGCAGGAGTAGAAAACCAGGTCTCTTCCATCAAGAGGCTTGTAATTTACTAGCAAAGACACGACTATAAATAGGTCAATTGTAATAGAAGGTAGCATATGCTATGGGTGGTACACAGTTTAACCTTTCATCATGGTCCTCCCCTCCTAAGAAAAATTTATTACATCCTTATGGCCTAATGCATAAAGTTTCAAGTCATTAACTACTTTCAATCAAACACTAACATCTTGCCATTTTTTTCTCCTTGGTGTCTCTCCAGTATGTTTCCTCTTACCCCCCACACACACCCACTCTGACTCGGTCCTCATGCAGCGGCCTCCATAACGGCTTCCCTGTTTCCAGCTTTGCACATGTATCCAGTAGAAACCAAGACACCTAAAATGGAACTCAGTTACATGATTCTTAAAATATATTTACCTTTTAATTTATAAAAATTTTATTAGAATATAAATACATCCAGAAAAATGCATAAGTCATAAAGGTAAAATTCATGAGTTCTAATCAATATAATACTAAATTTGTGTAATCATCTCCCATACCAAAACAACTGAACATTACGGAGCTCCAAAGGCTCCCTCTGTGACCCTGACCGGTTTCTGCCCCTCCCTGCTACCCGAAGGTGCCTATCATTCTGGTTTCTAGCCCACAGATGAGTTTTGTCTGTGTTTGAACGTTATATGAATAGAATCAAACAGTATATAACCTTTCACGTTTGACTTCTTTTCCTCAAAATTACATTGCTGTGTGTAGTCATTTCATTTCCAATATACAAAGAAATCACATAATGTTTTTCATTCTTCTGTTGTTGGACATTTAGGTTATTTACATTCTGTGGCAATTACAAATAATGCAGCAGACAAAAGCATTCCTGTGTTTGTCTTTTGGCACACATCGATATGAATTTCGGTCACCTAGGAGTGTAATTGCCAAATCACAGGATATACAAGTTTTCAGCTTTATTAGTTCATACCAGTTTCCCAAAGTGGTTGCAAAATTTATACATCTACTCTCAGTTCTCATTCCATATCCTTACCCTCACTTGGTATTATCAGTCTTCTTTTTTTAATCTCTTATTTTGAAATAATTTTATACTTACAGAGAAGTTACAAAGATAGAAGAGAGAACTCCCCTACCCCAGCTTCCTCTGATGTTAACATCCTACACAAACGTCCTACAGTGATCAAAACAAAGAAATCAACATTGAGGTGGGAGCCCTCACTAAACCCTGACACAGGCCTGATTTTGACCTCACCAGCCTTCCAATGAAGCTTTCTGTTGCAGGACCGAACTAGGATTCCACAGGACGTTCATGTCTTCTTGGCTTCCTCCAGTCTCTGACAGCCCTTCAGTCCTTCCTTGTCTTTCATGACCTTAACACTGTTAAAGGGTACTTGGTCAGGTGGTTGGTAGAATGTCTCTCAAGTTAGTTTTACTGACACTTTCTCATGGTTAGATTGAGGAGATATATTTTGGAGAAGAATGTCACAGAGGTGATGTGAGCTTCTCAGATCACATCAGGGGGCATACACATCATAGATCCTGTGACCTGCAGCATTAACCTTGACCCCTTGAGTAAGGTGCTGTCGTCTGCTCGGTTTCTCTGCTCTAAAGTCACTGTCTTTTTCCTTCACAGTCAATGATATTCAGGAAGAGACACTTTGATGATATGTAAGTAAATACACCATTTCCTCTCAAACCTTTATTCATTAATTTTAGCATTTATTGGTTGTTCTTGCCTGCAGTTATTATTGCTGTGACATTCTAATGGAGATTTTCTATTTTCAGGATGCCTTCTATATTTATTCATTGGAATGCTTTTGTACA
The DNA here is from genome assembly GCA_004027735.1 of Carollia perspicillata. Classification (NCBI taxonomy): domain Eukaryota; kingdom Metazoa; phylum Chordata; class Mammalia; order Chiroptera; family Phyllostomidae; genus Carollia; species Carollia perspicillata. The sequence goes on from PVKM010008727.1 coordinate 9,244, forward strand.
GAAATGTTTTCTCTTCTTTCCTATTTACTTATTCAATCATTTATTGTGTCAGTACTGACTCATGGATATTTATTTTATTCTTTGCCTTGAAATTCAGTACTATCATTATTTTTCTTTCTCAAATGGTTCTTTTGCCATCAAGTATTTTTTTTTTCAGGTTGATTTGTGTCTTTTTTTTTCAGGATGGAATTTGAGTAAAATTTCTTCATTTCAGCAGAATTTAAAATATATAAATAGAATAATTTTGCCATGAACTTTGTCAAAAGGTCTTCTAAAGTTAATCTTCGTATTATTTGCTTCATAAACTTGTTTTTTATTATAGTAAAAATATGACATGAAATTCACCATCTTAACTGCTTTTCACTGCACTGTGCAGTAACATTAAGCACATTCACATTGTTCCGCAACGATCACCACCATGCACGAAACTTACTTTTTAATTTTAAAACGTTTTATTAGAGTATAACGTATACATACAGGAAAGTATACAAGTCATCAGGGTAAAATTCAATGAATTATAATAAATAAAATAAAAACACTGCATAAATATTACTAGCACCCCAGAAGGTTTTCTTAAATAGAATATAAAAAATGCAAACTGTAAAAAAAGTAAATAAATTGGACTTCATGAAAATTAAGAGCTTTTGCTCTTCAAAACATAATGCAATCAAAATGAAGAAGCAAGGCACAGAGTGGGAGAAATTATTTTCAAGCATAGATCCATTAAATGACTTGTATCTGGAATACTTAAGAACTCTCACAGCTCAACAAGGCAGTCAATCCAATTTTAAAACTGGACAAAAGGTTTCAAAATACACTTTACCAAAGAAAATAGATGGCAAATAAGCACATGAAAAGATGTTTGGTATCATCAGTCAGTAGAGCCGGGTTTTCAGCGGGGGCAGTTTTGCCCCTACACCCCAGACTTTTCTGATCGTCACGACGGGCGGCGGTGGGGGGAAGATGCTCCTGACATGCAGTGAGCAGAGGCTAGGGATGCAGCTCAGCTTCCTGCAATGCGCAGCACAGCCTCACATGCAAAGAATTATATGGTCTGAAATGTCCATGGTGATAACGTTGAGAAACCCTGCATTACAGAAATGCAAATCAAAAGCACAATGAGATACCAATACATGTGCAACAGAGGATGAACAAACAGGTAAATGAAAAGACTGAGCATGCCAGGTTTGAAGAGAATGTGAAGGAACAGGAACATCATACAAAGCTGGTGGAAATAAAATAGTTATACCATTTTGGGCAGTTTATTAAAAAGTTAACCATAAATCAACCCTAGCTATTCCACTCTTAGGTATTTCCCCAAGAGACATGAAGGCATATGTTCACACAGACTTGTATATGAATGGACATAGTAGCTTGATTTGTGATAGCCAAGGACTGAAAGCAACTCAAATGGCCATCAAAACATGGATAGACAAATTATGGTGTACTCATACAATGGAATACTAGTCAGCAATAAAAAGGAACAAACTATTGATATTCATGAATGAATATACAAGCACACAGCCCTGACTGGTGTGGCTCAGTTGGTTGGGCGTCCTCCTGTGGAGCTAAATGTCACCAGTTGATTCCCGGTCAGGGCACATGCCTGGTTTGCATGTTCCATCCCTTGTCAGGGTGCCTGCAAGACGCAATGGATTCATGTTTCCCTTGCATCTTAATTCCTCTTTCTCTTTTTCACCCTCCCTTCCCCTTCTCTAAAAATAAATAAGCATTTAAAAGTTTAAAAATATATATCCAAACATACATGAGTGCATATCAGAATAATTAGCTTAAGTGAAAGAAGCCAGTCACACCCCCTACAAAAAAAAGGAGTTCAGTATAAGTCTATTTATAAAACTTAAAATGCGAACTAATCTATAGGAACAGAAAGCAGGTCAGTAGTTGCCTGGGAATGGAAGTGGTGTGGGTGGAGCAGAGAGGGGAGAGAAGGAAGAAAAACAAAGGGACGTGAGAAAATTTTGGAGGATGACGGACATGCTCATTATCTTGATTGTGGTGATGGTTTCAGTGGTGGTTTAATCAAACTGTGCACTCCAAATATATGCAGTTATTGTATGTCCATTATAACTCATCAGAGCTGGGGAGGCGGGGAGGCTGTGGCTCATGTTCTGTGTTAGTTCTGTGTTGTGTCTTCTCTCCTGTCACTACTAACTGGACCACATCTTAGTTTATAAGCCAACTGCAACTCTTCAGTACTGGATGGAAGGGAAGTCAGTTCTTCAGAAGAGTCTTGACTCTAAAACTCCACGCAGTAGAAGGACCCCTTATTGGATGCTTCCAAGGAGCCCAAGATATTGCACAGAAAATTAGGAAATTTCTCTTCCTTCCTATATAAAGTTACTGTTTATTTTTATAATAAGCCGTCATTACTAAGAATGATCTGTACATGTTAAGGAGCCAGAAAAGTACACCTACTTAACACTCATCCTCCACAAGCTTGCTGAAGCATTCTTCCAGAACTTCTAGCCAACGCAATACGAAAATAAAAGGTGGATTACACATGCTAGAATGGAAGAAACAAAATCATACTATTTGTACCATTTGATCATACACCTAGAAAATTCAGGAGAATTGGACCAAAAATTATTAGAATAATAGGTTTATGTAATATGGCAAAGGTACAAAATTTAAATACCAAATTCAGTATTTCCCTTAAAAAAAAAAACCAAAACAGTGTAAGGTGGGGAAAAAATGACACCATTCAGAATAATAAGAAATTCTTTACTAATCTGGTCACTTCCTCTGAACATTGTCTAGTTCTCTGTGTCTTTCTCAAAGTGTTATCTTGGGAATCAACAAACATGTATTTATGACCATTTTCCCTTTCTGGAGAAGCTGTCACCGTGGGATCCAAAGTGTCGTCATTTTCTCTTGACTCAGTGTAATGCCTTGGTTTCTATTTCATTCAGCAGTTCAGTAGAAAACAATGTCCTGCATGGTCTGACCCATCTTACCGTTTGGTTCTCTGGGACTTTATTAATATTTTAACTTGAGTGAAACGGTGTTTACTATTAAAAACATTCCAACTGCTCACTGTGGGACCCTGCACCCTGCGGGCCTTAGCTCCCTCACTGTGCACAGATTACTGGACCTTCCTGTGTGCCAGAGTCTCTTGTAAAAATGAGTGAACTGGGAATCGGTTAACTTTCAGGTCTCTTTAGCTAAACAGATTCCCTGTAATCTGTATACTCATAAGCCAAAGGTTTTCATCTTGCTTTTAAAATATTATGTAATAAACAGTGTTTTACTTTAAAGCAAAATGTCCTATGGAGTAAACATAGGTTTTTATATTGCTATTATTGAAAATTTGATATTAACATCACTGTTGTCCTGTGTGTCCTATGTGAAAAATATTACGACATGGCACACAGAGAATATGAAAGGAGCCATAATTCTATCTTCACTTACCTAGATTAAAATTTGACTCCATTACATTTAATATTACTAAAACAAAATAGGAAAAAAGGTTACTTCCTTAAATACCAGGTCATCTTTTTTTTCACTGATAATAAATAAGTAATGAAATATCAATAGTTGAGTCATTATTCAGTGAATATTTATTAGGAACTCAAAGTTCCGGTACCGTCTTTACTGAAATGTAGTGGTACGGAGCACAGGCAGAACAGGCCACGATATCAGGGAACTTGTAGTCTTAGCAGAGAAGTAAGTACATTAAAGCTATTTCAGGAGCTTATGTTTTTTGTGGGAAAGCATATGTCTATATTCAAGTGACCCCCCTTACATTTTCCCATAATACTAGGTGTATACTCCTTTGGAGATAACTAGATATTTGAAACTAGCTCTAGTGTCTTAACATTTTGGCAAATATTTTGGAGCACATTCATTCATTTAACCAGTATTTACTGAATGTTTGCTTTGTGACTCACACAGTTCTGGGCATGGGGAACACAACCGCATATAAAAATGTCCCACTCTCATCAAACTTACATTCCAGAGTGTCTTTATACCTTGCAGCCCAAATGCTACTGTTTTCCTAAAGAACTGTTGTATCAACTTTATTTTACTGGTTTCCCTAGTTATAAAAGTAATTGTTGTATACTGAAAACAATGTATGGTGATACAGAAAATGAAGATTCTTTTGTAATCCTACCTCTTGGCATAATTGCCATGAATAGTTTGGTATTTATACTTAGAGACTATAAAAATATTTTTTAATTTGCAAATTGGGTCATTGTTCTATAAACTATTTTTTTCACTTAGCAAGACAGTATACCAATATAGCATACTATGAGTATGTTTTTATAACAATGCATCTAGACCTAACTCTTCCTTTTTATTGGTTGCATAAATACCATTATGTATAGACGATAATTTATTTTAACCATTCTTCCATTAATGTGAAGTTATTTGCAGTTTTTCCATTATGATTTTTCCATTATGGTTAGTGGTTTGTTTATGAATTCTTTGCTTAGCTTATTTTCAAACTCACATAGTGGGACCTCCGGTGAGACAGAGACCGTCTCACTGGACTGGGGAGACAGAAATCAGAGTGTAGAGACTTTGGGCAGGCAATTCCTAAGGGCTTAAGATCCCAGAAAAAAGAGTGGTGTAGAAAAGTGAGCCTGGGGCTCAGCATGCCATTTCCCTTCAAGGCTTTTCCAGTTCCTAAACTGTGCGTGCTCAGGTTCAAAGGCTGAGAAACTCAGCAAAAATCAGCTCAATGCTAACAATCTCAAAATCTAAGGAGCATCTCACCTGCTCTTCTTTCTTCATTTCGTTGGGGAGGTGGGGAGGCAGGAAGAAGGCCTTGAGTGCCAAGCTAAAGCCTAGGAGCCAGTAGGAAGCTCCCAGAGGGTTGTCAAGGAAATGAGGGCCTGGCTAGGAATCAGTTTATCAGTGTTGGCCTGGAAGAAAACCTGTGACTCTCCTACCAGTGAAGAGACCGCAGCAGGGAGTAGTGCCCCCTCACAGTCACACTCACCCACAGCGGCAGAGCTAAGACTCTGACCCGTTGTCACACGGCTTTCTTAAAACTCCTACTTCAAAGCCACATGGGTCTTGTGTGTGCGAGAGCAGGTCAGCAGAGGGAGAGGTCTACCCAAAGTGGTGAGTTGGAAATTTGAAAAATAAAAGGATGGAGGTGAGCTGGAGGCCAGGAAATGGGGAGAGAGCAGGAAAGAAGAGTTCAAGGATAAGAACAGGACCCAGAGTTCTCCCTCAGGGAAGAACACGGAAGAGAAGACCTAGAATCAGAAAGCAAGAATGCTAGAGGAGCCTCCTGCGGGCGGGGGGCGGGCAGGATGGGAAAGCCGACTGCTGTGGGAGCTGCTGGGTTTCACGGACTGGAAAGATGTGGAGGTAGAAATGGCCAGCAGGCAACTGGAAACAGGGGCCTGCAGTTTGAAGGAGGTTAGGGCTTTTACCTGTGCCAATCCATTCCTTCCTTTGTTCTCTCCTCTTGTCCATCTTTCCCTTTATAAATTTGGGGATCAGCATATAATTGAAGTTGCAGAAATGGATGAAATCTTTGAGTGAAAAAGTATATAAAGAAAAAAGTTTTAAGCATGGTGTACTTGTTTTGATTACTTTTTAAAAACCCAATATTGATCATCTGATTCATCGTGAAAATTAGACATCATGGCTAGAATCCCAGAAGGGGTCATCTGGATGTTACTTGCCTGCCTGATGCCTCAGGATGAACGGTAGGTAGAATGCAGTCCACTCCATGCCTGGACATCTCAGATCTTTCGAAAGCTTGTGTTGAGTTCAAACTTGCTTATTTACAACATTTGCTCATTCATTCTATAATTTAAATATTTAAACTTTTATCTACTTTTCATAGTAAAATAGTACAGCTTAAGGAACATAGTAGGCCTCACTAATTACTTACAATTGGCCAACTAATCATCAGCATATAATTATTTCCAAAGAAGAGCAAAGCCACCCGATCTACCTTTTTCCATTTACTAGATTTGAAAGACTGATGCTATGTTTCATCGGCAAGGATGTGGGAACTGAACATTCTCACTCTCTGTTGATGAGGTGCCGACTGACCCACCTGTTCTGGAGCACCTGCTGTCAAAAGGCCCCCAAGTTTAAAATGTCCATTTGTAATCTAGCATTTCTATTTCTAGGAATTTATCTTAAAGAAATAAGTAGAGAACTGTTCAGATATGCACATTCATCAAGTATATCATTCATTGGCTTGAAACATTTATTGTAAATGTTTTCATTGAAGTATAACACACCCACTGTAAGTATACAGAACTTAAGTGTGTAGCTCAATGAATTTTTACCAAGGAAACACATCTGTATATCTGCCATCGAGGTATAGAACATTACTGGCACCCCAATCTGCCACACACATGACCTAGCTTATAATATATTAGTACGGTAAATTGATAAAGTTATTTGTCCTGGGGAAAGATAATATCAAAGTTATGTATTTCCCACTGTAATGGTTCTATACCATTAAATAAATTATTGAATCTAATGTATGCAACAAAATACTATTAAGAAAGAGTCTGACTTATTTTCATTCATTTTTAATTGTCAAAAAAAGATGCTGCAGGAATATACTTTGGCCCCCAGAGGGCGCAGGGTGGAAAGAAGTCCGAGCTGAGCTTTGACGCCTCTAGATGGCAGCACTACCTCCTCCCCAGGGCTGCAGAAGAGAATAGGAAGTGGTCTAGGACGTTCAGTAAGGGGTGCTAGAAGTTGCAAGGACTGTATGTATTTAACTCGACCTGCGTTTTTTTCAAGCTCCGTGTCCAGTTTTTCTTAAGGAAATATCCCTTGTCACCTTAGATATCAAGTAGCTAATTCGTTTCTAAAAGGGTGTTGTTCAGAGCTGAGCAGAAGGCTGCCGTGGGTCATCCAGTGGGTGGCAGGGTGAGTCGAGGCTGTTCTCTCACTTTCTCCAGGACTCTGTGCTCTGTTGCTGGGTATGTGTGGGGAGCGAGGAGTGGGGAGAAGACACGCAGCTCTCAAGAGCTGGGTTCCTCAGGGGACTCTGCCTCTGGTTTTTGAAGTGTAGTACCTATGCAAAAATTGCAGAAACCTCTACTCTGTCCCCTTCTATCTTTAACTACCAAAATGGAGTGTGCATGGACAGTGTCAGTGAGAGAGAATTAGAGGACAGTTGTATGTGTATGTGTAAGAGCATTCCAGTATGTATGTGTGAAAGAGAGTGTGAGAGTATGGGAGTATGTGTGTGTGGCGAGAGGGAGGTGGTAGCAGGAGGCTCCCAGCTTTAATTCCTATAGCAAACACAAGGATACTGTTGAAAGTACATGAACTTGGCTAAATGATGCATCAAATTCACAGTTCTAAATGTTCTGCCAAAGGCTGAAGCTGCAGACTTTCCCTTGAAGACAGGAAACAAAATACAAGCACACCCCCTTCTTGTGTTCTCCCTATTTCAGAAGCATTTTATTTATCACAGATGTTTAGAGGAGTTTTACTAATTGGGAAGGTTTTTTCTATTTCTTCAATAGGTTAATGAAATGTTTCAAGCAACACTGATAGCACAGTATTCAGTATAAGGATTTTACACATCTATTGTTACACGGATGTCATTTATTTATTGAAATAAACATTATTATGAACACATAATGGAAAAATGCTCCTCAAAAGAGGAAGGTGAACACTGACCATCAGTAGGACAAAGCTATCTTCAAACGACAGAGATGTAGGGCAGTTTCACAGTTTGGTTTATAATTACACCGAGGAAAAGGTTCATCTATGTGTGTGTATCCGCAGGTGCAAGGTTTTGGATGAAGAGGCTCAGGAATGTCTCCAGCTGCTTGCGTGATCTGTATGCAATTAGTCCTCCCCTGTTGGCCCAGCGATCCACTCCACTAGTATTCTCATTTTCCACGTGGTACACCAACTGTGGCAAGTCAAGCCCCATTTCCAGATTTCTGTCCAGGCATTCTTTGAAGTCTACCATTCCCCCGCCCATGGCCCTGAGTATGGCATGAGCAGCACAAGAGTCCCATTTGAACGTGGTATCTTCTGAAAAGATGTAAAAGTCCACAAGGCCTTGGACAACACACAGGCTCTTGTAACCAGCCCCAGCTGCCCGGAATATGCCGTCTCCACATACACGTGATAATGCAGCTTTGACGGCCTCCTTTTCACTTGTACTAATGACAGCTGAAAAATGCTGAGAGAATTCAGCCTCAGAGCTGGTGTTTTCAGTCAGTTGGCTGTGAGGTTCACTGCCGGGTCTTTGAGAGATGGGAGGCTGACGCGAATGGATGTTGGTTCCCATGTAAGAAAGGCCCCAGTAGCACTGTCCTTTCCACCTGTGGAAGAGAACTTTCCGTTTGTGGAGGTAGGTTATCACATGTGTTTTTTATTAATCATTTTGCTTTCCAACTTCACGGTATGAAAAAAAATATTTAATGTAACAAATCTCAATGCCCTTCAGCCTAGACTTAGACATCAAGCAGCTAGTTCATTTCTAAAGGTTACTTTGCATGCAGCTGTCTGTGCAGTTGCAGATTAGGAATGCTTTCAGTGTTACAGCACCATCACATCATCCAGGGTGAGGCTAAAATATTTGTGGGATTTCTGGGCCTCTAGGAACACAGCAAAATTTCATTGCTGCTTTTGGCATTTAAAGTTTCCTAGGGAAAAAGATGAACAGACAGATAATCTGTTTTTTTTTCAATCTGCAAGGCATTTACAATCCTTGTAAGTTTTTTTTTCACTTGGTAACTCCTTTTCATTGTTTTACTCACAAGCTCCACTTAAGCTTTAACACCAAGAAAGATGGACTAATTTTTGGCAACAAATATAATAATGGCGCCTATCATTTCTCAATGTTTAACTGACTATGCATGTTTAGTAACTTACTCTATTTACAGAGGAGGAAGCTGAGGCTTAGAGAATATAAGAATCTAAGTATTACTCCAGGATATGTGCCACTAACTACTTTGTCGACTAATTCTATGCTATGATTCTGTCTGCATCCAGTCCCAATTCTTTTTAATTTCTTAATGACCTTATAAAGATAACACAGATTTTCAGTTTAGAAGAAGGCAGGGGGAGAGGAAAAATGTCAAAACTCCAGAGGCATAGTTTATGACTATTAAAGAAAGAATGGTCCTGGCTGGTGTAGCTCAGTGGATTGAGCGCAGGCCTGCAAAGCAAAGGATCGCAGTTCGATTCCCAGTCAGGGCACATGCCTGGGTTGCAGACCAGTTCCCGGCAGGGGACACACAAGAGGCAACCATACACTGATATTTCTCTCCCTAACCCTTCCCCTCTAAAGATAAATAAATAAAATCTTAAAAAAGAAAGAACAAACAATTCTTAGTTGCCCAAAGTAACTAAAAGTTCAGTAAAAAATATGTAGTCCTATACAAATAGAACAGTAAGACCTACGTCAATGAAAACTCTGAAGCCACAGGAGCAAAGCTGCTTGCTTCCGCCTGGACTCTGCCATGCCCTGGAGTCAATCCCAAAGCACAGGCCCTGAATCGTGGCCGCCCTCCACGTCCTGCACAGGAGTCCCCAGAAAGGTGACAAGGGAGGACGCTGGCATGTTTGTGAGGACAGCACCCAACAGTCAGGTTCTAATTTTCACATTTTGTTTTGAATTTCTTCTAAAATTGTGTAAAAGTTCCACTGGTTGTGTAGTGGTAGCAATTTTCTTCTTCCAAATGTATTAGAACACAATGTTACCACTGCTGTAATAATCTGGTTTTGAATGGGTTCTAGGAACAGGGAATAGGGTTGCTACATTCCAGCAAAACAATGATTTCTCTGAGATGCTATTTCGTCTAAAAGTTCCTACCAGCATGCACTTAGCCCCAAATAAAATTATGCCAATAAAATGAGGCCAAATCAAAGCACTTTAACTCAAACATGCAGACTTTTAGTAGGAACACTCCCAAGATATCAGGTCACAGGAACGTCATGTGGAGTGACAATCCTGACACGAAGCAAAGCTGAGGCTGTAAATTCTAGAAACCATCACATTCCTAAAGTGGTCTTTTTTTACCTGAGGGTGTTTGGGTCACGTGATACGAAAGGTTGGTTGATGACTCCCATCAGGGGCACCCCTGTCTGTACGTCGTAGACGCCAATTAAAATGGTGACGCACTGAAGGCCACTGGGGAAGATTCCTTGGTTGGATTCAATGTCAGCAGAACCCTTTATATACTGGTAAGTTGAATCTGCAAATGAAGCGAATTTGGATTTGGGTAACGACTGTTGAGAAAATAGTGAATATATCTATAAACTCTGTTCTATATCATTCCCTTCTAATTTACTAACTGCTGTGGTCTGAATGTTTGTGCCCCCCCAAAAAAATTATGACACCCAAAAGGGAGGGTATCAGTCAGTGGGGCCTGTGGTAGTGCTTCGTCATGCAGGTGGAACCCTCATGAATGGGTCAGTGCCCACACAGGAGGCTCCGGGGAGGTCCCTGGTACCGCCCCCTGGGTGAGGACGTGCAAGGTGCTGGATGTGAACCGGAACTCAGCACTCCCCGACCCGTGGTGGTGCCTTGATCTTGGACTTCCAGCCTTCAGAGCTGTGAGGAACACATTCCTGTGGTTTATAGGCTACCCGGTCCATGGCATTTGGTCATAGCAGCCCGGACGGACTAAGACAGTCACCATTTGTTTTTCACCTTTGGGTGTCACTTGTTATTTGACCTCTTGTACTCCACTTTCAAGCTACTTGTGTTTGATTTTCCTGATTATACGGGAACTCGAAGGGAGAGGACCAGCCTGTGGTTCCTGTGGCATCTAGCATAGCACCGTGTATATAATAAGCACTCAAATACTCATCATGTTGAAGGCATTTAAAAGCTAATAGCTCAGGACAACTGGTGGGATGTTGTAGAACTCTTGCTAATCATGGGACAAGCCCATTGTGGATGAAAAAGCCTCCTTACAGGAATTTGTCTGGGATGAAATTACATTTTTTTGTCACTCAAATTAGGAGGAAAGAGACAATTATGGTAGCACAAAAGGAAAAAAATAATGGGGCTCATGGGAAAAAGAAGCTGAGGAGCTCGGTTTCTTTGAGGAGATGGTGGGTGCCAGCAGGCGACTGCCAGCATTGAGTGAGGTAACACCCAGCAAAGGGTGTACTGGGCAAAAGGTCGGGAGGGCTAGCTCACAGAGTCAGGTCAGGATGGAACCAAGAAATGGGACGTCCCTGTCCTCAGAAATCTTGACTGATGCTGAGGCTTTAAGTGATCAAAAATTTGGGAATGAGTCTTAGTTGGCATTTATAACCTATTGGCTGAATGTTCTATTGGGTTGGCCAAAAAGTTCATTTAGTTTTTTTCCATACAGTGGCTGTATTAGCTCTTAGTTGTCTTTAACTTCATTTGAAATAATTTTGTTAGCCCTGGATGGTGTAGCTCAATGGATTGACCGCAGGCCTGAGAACCAAAGGATCTCGGTTTGATTCCCAATCAGGGCAAATGCCTGGGTTGCAGGCCAGTTCCCAGCAGGGGACGCACGAGAGGCAACCATACATTGATATTTCTCTCCCTCTCCCCTTCCCTTCCCCTCTAAAGATAAATAAACAAAATATTTTTTAAAAAAGAAATAATTTTGTTAGATTGTATTGTGACAGCTATCATATCAATGTGCATTTTAAAAACAAAATTGGTGAATTTTTGTGCCATTTTAATATTTAAGATGGAAGAAGATACACAACATTTTTGCATATTATACTGTTATTTCAGGACATAAAAACACAATGGAAACACAAAGAAAGATTTGTACAGAGTATGGAGAAGGTTCTGTGACTGATCAAATGTGTCAAAAGTGGTTTGCGAAGTTTCTTGGTGCTATTGATATTTTAGCCAAATAATTCTTTGTTGTGGGGCTGTCTTATGCACTGGAAGATGTTCAGCAGCACCCTGGCCTCTACCCACTAGAAGCCAAGAGCAGGAGATAGCCAACATACTCAAAATATCCAAATCAATAAAGTTATTGTTGAAAATAAAAAATGTCTTTTAGTTTACAGAAAAAGCTAAACAGACTTTTTGGCCCACCCAGTGTCATTCCTCATGACTGAAGGCCTTTCTCTGACACTGTGTGAGGTGCTCATAGTGCAGTGGGGGGGCAGAGGAGTTTGCTGCACAGCCCAGCGAGTGGTGCCCACTGTACTGTGAGGACCACACCCGGCATGTGGGAAGGAAAAAAAGGAACTTGTGAAAATTGATACCTAGGGCACTGTATTTACAGCGTCTTTGAGATGAGGCCGACACTTCTAAAATGATGTGCTACAGATTTCGGTTCTATCACAATCATGACCAACAAAAATAAGTAATGGGCAAAGTTTATGTAGGGCTTACAAACAACTGCTCACGAATCATATTTAGCTGTGTTTTGTTTGGCCTGTAGAGTGGTTTCTGATTGCTTGTTTAATTGAATTAGTAGGCAGTGCTTAAAAAATGGAGAGATCTCACTTAATAACCTGAATTTTAGTTTCTCTTTGAAAATCTGAAGATCTGGCGCGTGCTCCTGTATGGCAAATATCCGCTGAAGCAGAGTGCGGTTTAATTGGCATGTGTGCTCAGTTAGGTACAGCTGCTATCACCTCATTCTTCTCCCAGAGTTAGCAGTCTGGCCCCTGAAGTCTTTGAAAGATGAGTTCATCGACTTTGCATGTGGCACGGATGCCACAAACATACATGTCAGTTATATGTTACAGATACATGTCCATTTAAAACAGCATCTCATAACAGACACACCTCTTAATTTATCACTTTAAACATTTAATTTTTTTTTAACTTCCAGGAGAGTTAAACTACATTCAATTTTTATTTTCTGAGCCTCCCCACCCCCAAAAAAGTATTGCTAAGAGCAAATTAATAAAAGCAAACACACTATCCTCTACTTACCTATGGGATCCACCCAAATTCCCAAAATGTCCTGCGGAATGGTGATCTCTGTTGAATCCAGAGTTGGGTCGGTAAGGGCGACATCCTGATGAACGACCTTGGCTAATGCTTCAGATGCCGACTTGTTACCATTTAGGACCTTGCTAAGAAGCTCTACTGTTTCTTCCTCTGTTGGACACAGTCTCAAGATAATCTTTTCTCCTAGAGTAAAGACAAACTACAAGTCATTGATTTCAAGAGTTGCGGGGGAGAAAGAAACAAATCAGGAGGGTGCAAAAGTGGCGCACTTAGACTGAGCGAGAGCAGCCTATCCATATCAGCGGCTCCTAGCCTGGCTACCGGCCAGGGTCACGCTGGGGTGGGGCGTCGTACAGTCACAGGTGCCTGGTGGTCACCCATGCATGCACTTAATGTGAATACTGAGGGATGGCTTCCAAGAATGAAACCTTCTCCCTAGAAAAATGCCTGCAGGGGCGTATGTATACAAGTTTGTATGCAGTTGAAGGGGCCTCGTGGACCAGTTAAGAACCCCTGAATCCTGAGTCCTTTTGACTTTGTAATATACACAGCATACCTGGTTGTGTTTGAATATGTTATTGCAAAGAATGGTACTTCTGTCAGCACTTGAAGGTGCTTCTACCTCTTCTATGATGCTGTTTTCAATGAAAGACGTTTATGCTCAGTAAAGTACTAGGATGAAGTATACTAATCTTTAAATGGAGTAAAACTACATGACTCTGAATGACATACATAGAATAGCTCTCCTCTGTGTGACGCTGGAAATCAGAATGTAAGCCCAGCTGTTTCTCTGAGTGAAACTACAATTTACCAAGTTCAGGTGCTTTACCATCACTTTAAAGATGCTTCTTAGCCCCTTGGTTAATGTGGCTTCCAGCTCCCAACAAAAGTGAGGAAAGAGGCTGGCAAAAATAGGCCAATTAATAGCAACAAAAAGTGGCAGCAATGGAGAGCATAAACTTTTAAATATTAAGGAAACATGGTACCTTGGGGCTTTTTAGGAATATAGACAAACACTCCTAGCTGCCCGAGGCATTCCAAGGACCAGCAGCGTCTGCACTGCCTGGGAGCTTGCTGGAAATTGAGAACTTCAGACAAGTTGGTGGCTACAAAACAGTCACAGGGATGTAAAGCGCCACGTAGGGAATGGAGTAAATTATACTTCCACGACCGTGCGTGGTGCCCGGTGGGCACTGAGAATGTCAGGGAAACGCGTGGTAAAGCACACGATTCTCTAAGCGCTGTCTCCTAGAACCTGACACGTGACACTAATGTAGAAGGATATTGAGTATAAATTATAATTGAGAAATGAAATTTAGGGTTCTTTTAAAAATAAGACAGAAATTTAGAACTTCAGGCCTCGTCCCTGACCTACAAAATCCCGAGGTGACTGACATGGTCATTAAAGTTCGGGAAGCACAGTATAAATCTGTCACAGCGAAGCAGCCAGAAACACTCACTTAAACTCAGTCCAGTTAAATTCAAATTAAATTCGAGTATTAAAGTTGAGGAATAACAACACTGATCACTGCCACTTATTAAGCATCTACTGTGGGCTCAGTGAAGTCTTGGGATAATCCAGAGGAGCAAGTCATCTCACATCATGCCTTTGCTTAGCATTCTCCCGTGAATTTGCATCATGTTAGAAGGAAACCCAGACTTTTTCCTGCAACCTCCCATATCTACTCCTGTCTCAGCCAACAGTCCTTCCCCTTCTCCACATTTCAGCCCCTCTAACATGCTAAACCCACCATCTCCTTCAGTTCTCAGAAAAATGTATATGGAATGCCTTTTTGCCCCTATAATTCTAGATAAGTAAAATATTAAAATACAGCAACTGTTATGAAGTAGTAGTTACACAAGGGATTTTAAGCGTAGGGTTTGTTACGGATTACTCGCAGGTTTGTGCTTTAACCTTCAGAAGTTTAAATGGGATTTCCCTCCCTTCCGTGTGTCACAGAACTAATTGCATCTTACCTAGCCCATGCAGAGACAAAAATTGTTTTCAGAGTTAATCCAGAAATAAGTTTTTCCTTCGTAAATGTGCCCCTAGATGTTTAACTTCGTGTCCCGGATTAGTGTTTAAAGTTCACCATTTTAATCTCCCACCATTAAGCAAACAGAAAGCTCAAACTAAAAATAATTTATTTCTCTGAAAAGAATCAGATGGTGATTTGGTATTTTTTTCTCTATACCACAGGGAATGTGGAGGTCCATCAAAGGAGAATCTGGCACACAGGAAACCAATTAAATAAGGCTTAAAACCTGGTATTAAAAGGAACATTTTTATTTAGTCCAACTCCCTTTTGAGAGGCTAGAGAACAGAGAGAAGTGACGTGATTTGCTCACGATCACACAGGATTTAGGAACAAGGTGTCCTCGACATTCTCAGCCAAGGTGCACGACTCCCCAGCAGGGCCACAGCCAGGGTCAAACCTCGAACCTGGAACTGTCTGCACAGTTGTGCAGATGTCCGTCTTCCTGGGGCATCTGTAACTTCCATTAGGTTGCCAAAGGACCGTGCAAGCTTTCGAAAGATTAAGTCATACATTATTTAAATAACTACGGATTTATATCTAAAATAATCCATGTGGCATTGTTAAGTAACTCTAAGATACCACATTTCCCTAAGTTAAATGGCCTGGTATTCTGAGGCTATTCTGAGGTATTCTGAATAAAGTCTAACATTCAAATATTAATATATTGTCATTTACATGAAAGGCTTCCAAACATCCATTGAGTTTATAATGTAAATTTAAAATTAGAATAAAAAATGTTAATTAAGTTACAAAAATACGTTAAGAGTTGTATACTTACCCAAATCATTAGTAAACTCATTGGATTCTTCTCCAAAAATTTTTTTTTCCAAACCTGGAAACTGAATAATTCAGAGCATGACAACAAACCAAAACAATAACAATAAAAAAATAAAACCTATATACATGTTCAATTCTGAATAGATTTCCATTTTGTATTTTAAATTACAGTAAGTAGCACAATTAGATCTGAAATTTAGAACTTTATAATTGCAGAAATCAATCTAAGCATAAAAAAATGAAGTTGGCTTGGTTCAGTACTTAGTTTTCTAGTATTTTCCTGCTCCTTTGCCCTTAAAAAAAGTCCAAATCATGGTAGAAGTCTGGTTTCCTTATGTCCTTTTGAGTTTGCAGAAGTATTTCTTGCAACTCCTATCTACTTAAGGAATGTTTTCAAAGGAAATACTTTAGAATGTTTTCAAAGGAAATATTTTAATTGTTGCTTTTAAATAGCACCCTAGTGGCTTATACAAGTTAATATTATTCATCAAGTATATAAAATTATTACTTGAGACTGGATAGAAAGGATTAGCAAATAACATTACATTTTTGTTTTCACTTTTCAGGTGTGTTTTCTGCACCTGTTGGAAGTATCATTCACCTTCAGGGTAGGAAGGTGACGTAGCAAAAAAGTGGAGGGAAATATTTTATTGAGCAATAATGTATGCATCAATATAGAATGAAAAAATCTTCTTCTCTTTGTATAACCAGAAAGCTTTCAGATACACTTAGCTTCTGACTTTCTCTAAAGATAATTTTTCTCAAAATATGTGCTGAATTATAATACGTGTGATGTTCTCAGAGAACAAAGGAAGGAGATGCTTTAAATATTTGAACTCAGTCATTCACACGTGGCCAAGAGCTTTGATAATGCCCGCAATCCCTTGTTATTTGTTCGGTTTTGAAGAACAGCGCCAGTCAACCAGGGCCAAGGCCCAGTTCCCAGGCCTGCTTCTAGGCCTGCTTCCAAGGTGCCAGACGTCAGTCATGACAAAGGTATTTCATATAGCCAGCACTGATCATCATCTATTTGTTCATAAGTCCTGGCATGTTCCTCATCAACAAGCAATCGCCTGAACTTGTTATAGTGCTCTGGGGCAAGTATTAGCTCATACAAATTAATGTTGATGCATTTCTAATCCAGTTGCTCCACAGTCCCTTGCAACCAACTCTCTTGATCACTATCAAAATAAACTTGCCTCATTTAGTGTACTGTAGCCATAGAATATAGAGCATTAAAAAGTATACTTGGTAGAGATTTCAAAGGGTCATTTATTCTCTCTTCTTGCCTGTGGTTGAGTATTTACTTAAATGATTTAAAATTATTCCTAATATTTTGAGAATTTCATAGAATACTATTCCAATGTTTTATAGTACCTTCTGTCATAAAGTTCTATCCTCCTAAATCTAAAATATATACATGTAATTAGTAGATCGTATAAAAGGCCATATAGTGTTGCAAAGAGTAGAGACTCTGGAGCCAGGAGGCCTATGTTCAAAACTGGCCCTGCCATTCGTTTGCTGTGTAACTGCAGGCAAGTTGCTTAACCTCTCTGTGCCAGTCTTTTTTTTACCCATCAATTAATATAACATTTTATTCTTCATACAATTGTTATGAGTTAAAAAGTTAAATAAGCCTTTAGAACAGTGCCTTATACATACTAAGCATTTATAAGTGTCTTGTTAGTGTAATTGTTTATGATCACTATTTATGAATACAGTGTTCCCCCAACCAGTTTAAGGCACCTAGAATCATAATTGTTGTTCGTTATAAATGAACAATTCTACTAACATAAAGGGGGAGTTTAAGTCTACAAGCCCATAACCAAGGCAACAATTAGATACACGAATATGTCAAAGATGGGACTTAATACATCAACATTTTAAAGAAGTTATGAAATAACTTTCAGTGATAAAATAGCCCTGGCTGGTATGGCTCAGTGGATTGAGCGTGGGCTGTGAACCAAAGGGTCGCAGTTCGATTCCCAGTCAGGGGACATGCCTGGGTTGCAGGCCAGGTCCCCAGTGGGGGCCATGTGAGAGGCAATCACACATTGGTGTTTCTCTCCCTCTCTTTCTCCTTCCCTTCCCTTCTCTCTAAAAATAAAAAAAAAGAAATAAAATTTTTTTAAAAATTTAAATAATAGTTGTCATGACTACTGAGATAAACATGTGCCATGCACACACACGCACACAGAAGGAAAACATTCTAACAATATATACCAAAACATAGCTGTGGTTTTCTTTAGTGCTGAGAGGAAGAGGATTCTTATATTTGCTGATATTCCATAGAATGTGTACTATTTATTAAAAAGAAGCTTAATATGAAGTTCTATTCCAAAATGTTTCTCTCTAGCTATTAGACTTGTGAGTGATTTTTACTTCATTATTTGCTTTTCTGCATTTTTAAATTTTTCTGCATTGAATATTTTAGTATATTGTAGTCCAAACAAGGAAGGGGGGAACTGCTGTTTGCTTATTTGAATCCAAGGTGCTTGTATTCTGAAAAGGGAAGGGGGAAAAAGACATGCTAGTCTAACAGAGAACAGAAACCACAAGGGCAAATATTTTGTAATTACCTTGGCTGTGACCTTTCTTACCTTGTTCTCCATATTCTGTTTTATAACTTCCTGTACCAGCACATCAGCCAGGGTCTTGAAATCAACTGTGAACTTCTTGTTCTTTTCTCCTCCCTTCTTTTCCTCTATCAGCAGCTGGAACAGAGCTTCCTGCTGCCTGCACGCCCGGGCAATGTTGGCGGCTTTCTCAGACACGTGGAGCAGCTCCCGGAGGACAGCTGACATCTCTGAACCGTGCTTTTCAGTGGCAGCCGTGGGTGGAATCAGCCCCTACCCTCTGCTGTCAGCTGGAAAAATACAAGAATGTGAATGAGAAAGCAGTTCAGAGAGTGATGGCAGTCGGCCTGGTCAGCGTGGCTGTGCGGCTCGTGTGCAGAGTGGGGCAGAAGGGGGCTTCCCGCTGTTCGAATGGACGACAGTGCAGTAACTGATAGTAGCAACGCAAGGATGAACTGCTTCGTGCACTCACAACTGTGCACCTACTTTTGCCCCACCCTGTGCATCACAGTCACATCCTCAGTGTGGAAGAGCAGATATCATCTAAAATTTGAAGCAAAATATTTACAGTCTCCAAAATCCATTAGGCAAAGAATTGACTTCTAAGTGTTTGTACTTATAACTCCCTGGACAGACAGGTGAACACACAAGCATGACGTTAATAAGAAAGTCAAATTCTTGTAATGACCTTAGAATGATCACACGAGCTTAGGAGTGTTCTTCCTTTCACCCTATGGGGGAGACTGGAGAGGATTTATCCTGTGAGTTCTGGGGCAGCTTCCTAAATACTGAACCCCCGTAAGCCCTGTGGTGTTCCCCAAGACTGAGGTAAGCCTTGGGCTCGCAACCCAAGCAATCTCCCAGCCACCTTCCCCACCTCGTGGAAAAGCCCCACTGTCGGTGCTGCTCTTCTGGTCAGAAAAAGTTTAAGTAATAAAGTGAAGTGAAACATGCAATCGGTTGGGACCTGAGAAGTTCTGGCTTCTAAGAGATATGCTAGCACACCTTGATATCCTATTGGGTAATTAGGAGAGAAACAGTTCTCATTTTTTAATAGTAGCTACATTTTCTTGAAAGCTTTAATAATTGCTCTTCATTACTGTGAGAATTATGTTGGGGATCATCAGTCCTGGCTTAAAGTCAAGAAAACTGGCGCTCAGGGAGGTTAAGTAACTTCTGGTTTACACAAGAACATAGGCTCAGCTGCAGCCCATGCTCTGTATTATCATAACAAACACTCAACTTCTTTTTTAAAAAGTTCCCTTCATAGATATTTCAAAGCTGAGAACTAGTACCACATAAAGCAGTCGATGCAATGAAGTTAATTGTGAATTGTCATAGCTGGCTTAAATTAAACAAGTTGCTATAAAAAATATGCTATTTTCTTGAGATTATGGGTCAATGGCCATGAGAAAATACGTCCAACCTCAATAGTAATAAAAAGGAAAGTGAATAAAGCCATGAGACACCCTCTTTCTCTATTAAATAGACAAGGCTGTTTCGAAGCTAGCATGTATTCTTGGAAAAGGTGTGGGAAGCTGTTGCTGACCTCTGCTAACTGGTGTGCCTGCCAGCGGGTTTCCAAAGGGCAGTTTGAGAAAAATGTGTCAGGTGCCCTAGAGATGTCACTACCTTTGTAGCCAGCGACTCCAGTCCTGCCTTAATTTCCATTAAGAAAGTCAGAGTTGAGTTAAAATATTTCTGTGCAAGAAGGATTAATATTATTTACAATAGCAAAATGTTAAAAGTAATCTTAAACATTGGTGAAATGTAAGATAGACTAGTATGTGGTGATTAAACTCATGTTTTTGAAGAATGTTTAATATGGAAATATGTTAATGCTGTAATGTTAAGTGGAAAAACAGCCTGTGAATATATGAAATATATATGTATATATATCTTGACAGAATACACAAGTCCCAAGAGGATCAATTCACTAATTTAGATAATTTTCATTTTTGTTCTGAGATTATTCAAAGGGAAAAGAATCAGTGAGCTGTTACCTTAACAGCTTTTTATCTTAAAAGCAGCGTGAAGATTTTAAGGAGTCCAATTTGAAAGTTTTCTAGATAAACACTATCAGTATTGTCTATTTTACTCAACTTTGTTAAAACCAATTAATTTTTTTTCCTGAAAGAAACACCATTGGGTAACCTGAGAAACTCTTTCTACAGCACCCTCAGAACACCCAGGGAGTGACTCCCACAGCTACAAGCCCCAGGACCCACCCCACCCATTCTCTCACCCAGCAGCTTGACCACGGGGTAAGTCCTGACCACGGGGTGAGTCCCCGGTGGGCTTGGTCACCTGGCACCTTGTCACATGACCCAACGATTAGTGGCGAAGGAAACAAACAGGTTTTTAGTGACAAAGTCCAACCTGGGGGTGGGGGCCTTCCTGCTAGAAGCCCTGCTCTCCCTCTAGAACCAGCACTTCCCTTACTCCCCCAAAAGCGATAAGCCAAAACCACACCTACATGTTCCCCATATCCTTATCTGTTCTTAAGCTGGTCCCACGAACAGATCTCCATCCCCTCTGGAATGTTCACCTGTGGGTTTCAGAGTCGCCACCTCTTTCAGCGGCCTCTCCTTTGGGATCTGGGGTACCTTGTTCTCGGCCTCCTGCAGTGGTTCGGGAAAACGTGTGCATGTTGCACTGGTCGTGGTGGAGTCCAGGGAAGCACATGGCCTGTGAGCGTGGCTCCTCCTTACGTCCTTCAGAGACGCATAAGCAGTTCCTCTCTCACTCCAGACAGCACGGCTTCTCCTTGTGGAGGACTCTCTCACTTATACGCTGGACCTCGTGGCAGAATGGACCCCTTCTCTTTCAGCCCATCCGCATTTTAAATGCTTGGCCCAGAACTTCCTATGTGACCTCATATCTGGCCTTTCCTATTGTGCCATTTTTGCCAGTTCCCCTATATCATTTACCTTCTTTTGGCCACCAGCTTTAATCAGGGCAAGAGTTCCCAGTGACTTCTGAGGTGGGCATATGCCCCCTGCCTCTAGGGCAGGCGCTATATAAGCCCTCCCCCCACCCCATGTCACCAGTCCCCAAATGCTCTCAGAGTCCTGCACACCTTGGCCTTGGGTGGCAGGCCTCTTCCCTCAAGCAAGACACAGCTACTGACTTGCAATTGGTATGCAAAGGGTCTTAACCACTGTATCATCCACTTCCCCCTTCCTCCAATCAACGTTGTGGGGTTTTTTTCTCCTATTTTCAGGGGACCCCAACTCTGCACCCTGTTACACTGATACACAGATTTTAGGAATTTTAGGAATTTGTTGTAACACAATTATCAGGGTTTCAGTTCCAAAGTAATCCCAGAGTTCAAACTTAATCACACTTTACTCTGACACTAGGCAACAATATTGTACTTTGTCCAATTCCTGCCTGACTGCCCAGTGTCAGTTTGAGCCTAAGCTTTCTCCAGCCATGCTATGGGAACCTCACCCTGTAAGAACCCAGCACTTCTTCAGCTATTTACCTTTCTCTGGGTCCCAGCTCCATAAAAAAAAATCGTTTATAGCTATTAGCATCTACATACAGAGCTTTCTAATTAATTTGCCTAGTTAGCCTGCTACTTTCTGACTAAATGGACCATTTTCTCCAAACAAAGCTAACCACCATTCTTTGCGCTTCTCTGTCAGCTGCTTCTTTATACTGTGTATCTCTCCATCTGCCCTCAGCTCAATTCTCTCAGGCCAGCCAGAAGCCTGAGGGGAGTAGTGAGCAATTCACCCTCGCCTTGAATGACGCAACTGGAGATTGTCTACAGAGAAACTGAGGGCTACATCCAGTACAGAATTTCTTCAGGCTTAGCAGCACCTTCTATTAATACTTGTGGAAATTATCTTTGAGATGATTTTTAAAAGATTTTATTTATTATTTTTAGAGAGAAAGAGGGGGAGAGAGAGAGGGAAGGAAACATCAGTGAGAGAGAGAAACATCAATTGGTTGCCTCTCTTAAGTGCCCCGTCTGGGGACTGACCCCGCAACCCAGGCATGTGCCCTGACCAGGAATTGAGACAGCGACCTTTCGCTTTGTGAAATGGCACCCAACCAACTGAGCCACACCAGTCAGGGCCTTTTAGATGATTTTGAAAAGCAATCTTACACCTCATTATTGACCTAAATTTCATTTAAACATCTCAAATACCTTAGAATGAAAATTATTAGGAACTCATCATTAGTAAGTTATGACATTTACCATAATAAATAGCTTAATAGCTTTGAATGCAAAAGAATTCCCTTTGATTAGTATTTTTTCATGGATGTACTAAGAACTCCCCGTATCAGAATTACCCAATGTGCCTACTTAAAAGACAGATTCCTGGGCTCCATCTCTTAGTGAGACAATTTCAGGATACAGGGCCCAGAAAACCGTATTTTTGTCAGCCTCTAGATGATGCTAAACAGAAATTTAATAGCTACTGTTCTTCAGGTTGCTTATTCTAATTAAACACTTATACTGGCAATTTTGTGGGGGTTGGGGGAGTGTGGCACCTGGTGGCAGATATCTCGGTGAAACCATGTAGGCCCAGAGGTTCTGCTATCACTTATCTACGTGTAGAAACAGGACCAAGTTAAACTAAGAAGAGCTAACATTTATTAGGTACTTACTATATCCTTCTAAGGACGTTACATATATTAACCCATTTAACTTTCACACAACCCTATGAAAAAGGCACTAATCTCTCCATTTCATAGATACAGAAACCAAGGCACCGGAGGTTATATGATTTGCCCAAAGTCACACAGCTAGGCAGTGGCTGGGACAAGATTCAAGCCCAAGAAAGCTGGCAGAAGCCCACTCTGTTAGCCAGTGCTTCGTCCAATAAAATTATTTCATAAATTACTAGCAGTTAACTAAGGAAAGAAATGACTAATTATTGGATAAGTAATCATAAACATATCATTATAAGGTACATTATACAGCAAAGAGTAGAGAACACAGACCTAACAGCTCTTACCAGTTTGACTATTATGAACCACTATTTAATGGACACCTCATTTCCTTCTCTCAGAAGAACCTTTGCCCCAGCTGAGGTTCCTCAGCCCTACTGCAAACCATCTTTGCCGGACGGTAAAGGCTCATCCACCCTCTTCTCCTGATGCCTCACAGGCTGTCCACACATCAGTGGTGAGGGAGGGGCTCAGCTCAGGCCAAATTCCTAATTCCTCTTACATTAGTTCCTAGAACTGCCATAACCAAATACCACCAACAGGGCAGCTTAAACAGCAGAAATGTAAGTCTCACGGATCTGGAGACCAGAAGTTCAGGACCAAGGTGTGGGCAGGTTTGGTTTCTCCTGAAGCCTCCCTCGTTGGCTTGCAGATGGTCACCTTCCTTTTTGTCCTTACATGGCCTTTCCTCTTTGCATTCACATCCCTGTGCACCTCCCTCTTCTTATAAACACACCAGTCGGGTTGGCTTAGGGCTCTCTCATGGGGCGCTTTTAGCCTTAAATTGCTTCCTTAAAGGCCCCATCCCCAAATACAATCACATTCTCAAGTATTGAGGGGTAGGCTTTCACCATACAAATTCTAGGGAATTACACCTCTCCTAACAGAGAGGCCCTGATAATCTTAGCAAATGCTAACACAACCCACTCCTTTGTCTTTATTCGGGTGAAACAGTAAAAATGGGGTAGGGCTCTTTTTCCCCACTCATGCGGTGGACAAGTTTGACTGTGAGGCAATCTTTCCCACGTGGAATTACTTAACAGCCAAATCATTAAAGATGCCATACACATTGAAATAAGCTCTCCTAAACCTTACTTTGTAACAAGGTATTCTAAATCACAGTTGAGCAGAGTAGGTTTAAAGACCTTATATTCCTCACTATCTTGGACCAAAATGTGTATCTATCACAATGTCAGATAGAAACAGTCTCTTTAGCGTTTGTGGGATTTTCATATTCAGTTGGAGAAATATTGACTAAATTGAAGAAGGTCAGTTTAAAACGAGGAGGAAAGGCTCTTAAGACATCCTGGAGGGGGGTGGATTGGGACGGGAGTAAAAGACAGAAAACTATACTCGAATAACAATTAAAATAAAAAAATAAAGAAAAATTTTGAAAAAAAAAAAGACTTCCTGGAAGCCCAAATCTCTCTACAAAGATAAAAGTCTTTTAATTTCTGACCATTTCATCCCCTCATCAGAACACCAGAAGTTTAAAAATCACATCTGAATAATTTACACATACTTTAGATGTGATGACAGTAGAGTGGGAAAGACATAGGCTTTGGAATCAGACAAAGCTGGGTTCAAAACCTGGCTCTGCCATTGACTAGCTGTGTGGCATCAGGTAATTTACTCCCCCTCTCTGAGCCTCTTTCCTCGTCTGTAATAGGAAGGCAGCACGTACGGTGCAGAGACATTGAGAAGATCAAATGAGATCTTTCTGGAAAAGGACCCAGCACACAGCCTTGCATGTAGCAGATAACAAATGACACGTATGACTATTGAACACAACTTCGCAGAAACCCCAGTCACACGTTTTTATTTGAGAAAACAAGAGGCAGCAACTTTATATGGGTCGCCGAAATCTTTTTTGAATATTTACCAGTCCATTAAATCCAAAAGGCTGGGACCTAATTGTGATTCTCGGAACGACCCAGAATAAAGTTCCTTTATGCCGGCCAGATCTGATTATTGCAGTTTCTGGGCGTCTGGGTGGAAACTTGGCTCCTGGAAGCTGCAAGACTACTCTGGCTTCATGGTAGGCCACCTGTAGATGGCTCTGTCTGGAAGGGCATTATGCCATTAAGGAGATATTTTGTCAAGAAATTTTGTGGAGATTCTAGGGCCAGAGGTGGTGTGTGAAGAGCCTGGTTGTGCCAGAAGCTGGCCGTGCCCTTTCGTTGTTCACAGTGATAGAAGTGTGACGGCACAGATAAGCGCCCTCCACAAATGAGGGCTGCTCTCTAATGAATAGGCAAGTGGGTCAAAGCATTTCCGTTCACATTCCCTTCTTCCTGAAGATAATCCACTGCTTCTACAGAGCCACAGTTTTGCCCTTTATTCCGTGACTCCCCTCGCCCCCACCCCCCACTATTCACATCCTGAATTCAGTCTTTCACTCATTCTCTAAGGCAGGGGTGTCAAACTCATTTTCACAGAGGCCCACATCAGCCTAGCAATTGCCTTCAAAGGGCTGAGTGTAATTTTAGGACTGTGTAAATGTAACTACTCCTTAACAGTTAAGTGAGAGCTTGGCGCTGCTGTCAGTAGAAACAAGGTGTGGGGTTGGATAAGACAAGATGGGGGCCGGATTCAGCCCGTGGGCCTTGTGTTTGCCACCTGTGCTCTAAGGAGTGGCCCTTTTGAAGCTACTGTATGGTGGCACTGCCTGACATCATTGTTGAAGGAAAAGGCCAGACTTCCAGGAAATACCTGGGTGTTTGACAAGACAAGGTATTTGCCGTGACCTCTCTCCAGGGGGTGCAGCTGTCCTGGAATCTCGCGTGGGCACATGCTGAGGGGCTGGCCCAAGGCTCCATTTAGCTCATACTGCCGTTGCAGGGCAAATACAGACCTTGGTCTCCTTCCCTTTTGCTCCAGTACTTAGGGCTGCTTTAGGGCAGTGGCCCCCAACCTTTTTAGCACCAGGGACCAGTTTTGTGGGAGGCAAGCTCAGATGGTAATGTGAGTGATGGGGAGTGGGATGAAGCTTCACTCTCTGGCCTGCCACTCACGTGCTGTGGGGCCCAGTATCTAACAGATCGTGGGACTTGTACTGGTGCATGACCCGGGGGTTGGGGTCCCCTGCTTTAGGGAGTAGTTTAAAGAATGCGGACTGCCAGGCTGAAGGGAAGGGCAACGTAAGTGGGCACATAGAATGTATGTCGGGGGCTCAATTTGTTCAACTTCTGGAGCAACCAGGGACGAATGAAGTGCGATGTGGTAACAGTAGCTTCCCATGACATCAACATGAGATGCTTATCTGCTCACCTGGTTACCTAGGCCAGAGGGAAATTGTATCATAAGCATTCCTGGGGACTTACAAATACTATCTTTTAGCTCATTGGCAACAAAATTGTCCTAGTATATAAGCTTTGTTCAACTTTCAGATAATTGACTGTCAAACATTTCCCAGAATCCATTAAACAGTACAGTATGGGACTGCCTGTACCTTTCTGGTGTTACTTTACTTTGATCTGTGTGATATTGCTGTCATCATTCCATAGCCTCTGACTGAAGTTAGCACTTTAGTAGCTGATTTCCCACTATCTGTCCATTTACTCTCATGCTCTGTAGAGACTGTTAATTTGCACAT
Source organism: Carollia perspicillata (assembly GCA_004027735.1). Taxonomy (NCBI): domain Eukaryota; kingdom Metazoa; phylum Chordata; class Mammalia; order Chiroptera; family Phyllostomidae; genus Carollia; species Carollia perspicillata. The sequence goes on from PVKM010008727.1 coordinate 35,797, forward strand.
GCTCTTCCTTCTGGACGACTGGCCTGCCTTCTGCTTTCTCTACCTAATGTCTACTCACCTTCTCAGAATCAGTTCAAGGGCAAGAAACTTGAACAGATATTTCATAAACAAGGACATTTAAACGACCAATAAACATATGGAAAGATAGTCTGCCTCATTAGTAATCAGGAAAATGCAACTCGAAATCTCAACAGGATGCCACTGTATATTCAGTGAAATAGCTAAAATTAAAGACTGAAAATTTCAAGTTTGGGTGAGGATACACTGCTGGTGTGAATAAAATTGGTACAACCATTTTGGAAAACTATTTGTAATTTGTTGAATATAAGCAAAATCCATGGTCCAGCAATTTCCCTTGTGGATATATACCTGATAGAAGTTGATTCACCTATGCATTAAAAAACAAGTGCAAGATATTTATGAGCAGCGTAATTTGCAGTGATCTAACAGTAGAAATAACCCAAATAACCATCAATAATCAAATGGAATTAACGGTGGCATATTCACATAAGAAAATAGTATACAGCAGTGAAAATGAAACAATTACTGCTGTAGGTGACAACATGGACGAACCTCATACACAAAAAAATACTGTTGAGTAAAAGAAATGTGCTCTGCGATTTAATTTATTTGATGCTCAACAACAGGGAAAACTAACTGAAGGTGTCAGGAGTCACAGTGGTGGGTACCCTTGGAGAAGGAAAGGCTACTGATGGGGAAATCTGAAGGGGTTTGGGCACTGATAATACGGGGTGGGGCGAAAGGAGGCTTACAGCTGTTCATATGGAAAATAAATAATGCAACAATAAACCCCGTTTTGCACACTCACAACTGTAAACCTTCTTTTGCACCACTGTGTCTTCTGAATCTGAATGATGGTTACATGGGTGGGTTGACTGTAAATTCTTCAAGCTATATACATGGAGGACTTGCATACTTTTCTGTATGTATTTTTAATTCGCTAAAATTTTTTTTAAAGAGAGCATTTGTGTTTGTGCGCCTGTATGGGCATGCATGTATGTGCATGTGCTTGCGTGTGTGGAGAGTCAGTTCAACAGCTGCCTCCCCTGGGGGCCATTCCTAACCCTTCTTCACCCTGGGCTCCTGGGCCCTGGGAGAATCGAGGCAGGCCAGATCTCTATCCCAGCTCTCCAACACAGTCCACATTAGTTTATGCTAATTTATGCTCTGTCTGGCAAGAGGTTTAGATGTGTGTAGGTTCCCAAGGCTCTTAGCACACACCTTGGAGGTGTTCAAACTTGGCTAATGAATTTCCTCTTAGCTTTGTAAATACAGAATTCATCCTTATCATATTATTTATTGTACTTGGATTTTGTCAACATTACCCAGGTGATGTTAAGCATGTGGCCCATATTTATTTATATAAAAAGTCTACATATACTCTGCAGATGACTAGCAACTGGATCACATTTTTTTAAAAGCACAATTCAGATTCTGAAATTATGCTCCATCGTCTAGGGGTGACCTATCTTTTTTAAAAAAGATTTTATTTATTTATTTTTAGAAAATGGGGAAGAAAGGGAGAAAGAGTGGGAGAGAAACATCGATCATTGCCTCTTGCACACCCCCAAACTGGGTACCTGGCCTGTAACCCAGGCATGTGCTGTGACTGGGAATTGAACCAGCGACTCTTCAGTTCACAGCCGGCACTCAACCCAACGAGCCACACCAGCCAGGGTTAGAGGTGACCTATCTTGACAAGATTAATTTAGTTGATTAAAATAGTAAGTTTAATTTAGTTTTGTTAGAAAGGACATTAAATATGAAATATGTAAATCCAGGAAATCCACCCATTTAACCTTAACATTCCTCCATCGCTCCTTCTAACATTCAGATAGTGTTGACATACATGCAGTTTCTAAGCTGATCAGGCTACCTCACCCTAGCTCTGTTAAGGCTACTAATGGACCCCATTAGCCCATATTTTTGCTCACTGATGCTGCACAGAGAAATAGACCACAAAGATGTCTTCTGTTCTCACAGGCTGCAGTGGTAGATTATAAATGCGAGCTTATGCTGAAGCAGTGTTTACCAAATTAGTGAGATCAAGAATTAATTGGAATGCTTGTTAAGGACATCGGTTTTTTTTTTACTTTTCCCCTGGAGATATTGATTTAGTAGATCTGGGTTCAAAAACAGGGAATGTTTTCTGAAATGTTAAGGAACCCCAGGTACAACAGTCAGCTGTCTGTCGTTGGTTACTTAAGAGCAGAAGAGGGAATGATATAGCTACTGCAGCTAAGAATGCTGGCCTTGGTCAGCTAAGGGTCAATTTATATTGTCATTTTCGTAGCAAAAACTAAGTGCTGGGGAAAGGTAAGTTGATATACATAGTAAGAATTCTGCACTAGCATTATACTTGAAATGTATAAGGTATACATTTCAAAGACTTCCCAGAACCCATTTGAAAGTTATGAAAAAGTATTCCATTTAAAAATACTTTTAAGTCCTGGCTGGTATGCCTCAGTGGGTCCGGCATAGTCCTGAAGACTGAAAGGTTGCAGGTTTGATTCTTGGTCAGGGCACATGCCTGGGTTGTGGGTCAGGTCCCCAGTTGGGAGCATGCAAGAGGCAACCAATCAATGTTTCTCTTGCATATCTATGTTTTGCTCCC